>JAFJYH010000405.1:0-35240 GCA_017365405.1 Cadophora malorum | reverse complement strand
ATTCGACTAAAGCAGGCCCCCCCCCCCCCCCCCAGGCCAGATGTGGAGATTCCAGAAGTCTCGCAATTGATCAAATGCATTCGCCGCAGCCAGCTAGAGTATTGCACGACAGACTCCTTTAGTATTGTCAATACGAAGACTCTCGTGTCGTATAGCTGGGTCAAGAATGATGCGCAAACGATAGCCGTGCCAGGTACTCATCAAGTCATGGATAGCTTTGGATGAGTCTGATGTGGCTACAGGTATCCCACCGAAATTGAAAAATAACACAATCACTGTCAAGCCAATCTGGGATTCTACACGCAGCAATGTCATACCGCTCGAAGGATTGAAGCAGCGACACTCCATGTTGCCACTGTTTACAGCTTTGGAGAAATTGAATAGTGAGGCGTCGGGCCTGCTGAGCGCCATCGATTTAATTGCTGACGCGGGAGCCGTAGAGAAAATAATGGGCTTCGTGAGAGTCGGACGCCAGGCACACGATCACCGCTACGGTGATACGTGGCAAATTCAAGTTGAGCTCGTTCATAATACGTTGATACTTTGCGACCATTGGGAGAACCACAAAAGCTCAATCCTTGATAAGCAGGAAGCGGAAGTTATGCAAAATGTTGCCTACAATTTCGAAATTAATCGGAGATATTGGAGGGTGGTGACCTACAACATTGGCTTTATTAAATGGATTGTCAGAACTAACGCAGAACAATGGTTTGACGAATCTACAAGTACGGACAACCCAAGCGCCTGCAAACTGGAAACGTCGTCCAGCTCCGAGACCAACAGAATTGCGGTCCCGGAATCGCAAGACATGCAAGCAGGTCGTGAGATACGGGCGAAGTCTCTCATTGCAATGACCGCGCCGATATCCATTAACGACAACCATTTCTACATATCCGATGTTGCGACCGATTCGTGGAACACGCAGAAAACATTGCCACTCGTCCCGGAAAAGGTGCCCAAGAGACTCGGGCATATGGCATGGCTCCAACAGATCGACAAAGGCGCATGTCCACAGATATGTGGGGATCAGATCACCGAATATCAGATGTTCGATTTACAACATGCTGACTGGTAGTTTGAGCACAAGATCGAGATCCAGTGCCTGATCGCTGTCATCAGGACCATACGAAAAGTGATGTCAAGCGATCGAGGGGAAGTAGCTGTTGAGCATAGCAAGGCCAATTTGGTCTGGAACGTCCGGGACCCAGATAGTCTTAGGCTTTACAGCGCGGCCTGCAATGATATGGACATCACAGAAGAAGTGAAGAGAAAGTTATGGGGAAATGCACCGGGAAAGCCAGAATCGTATAGTAGCGATGAGGAAAGGTAAAAGATTAGGACTGAACGACTGTGAATTCAGCGAGGATCGTGTTATTCTATTAGCGACCTGAATATTAAAACTTAGCCCTATGTTTGAACCTGTCTTAGACAAATCCTGCTCGGAGATAGCGAGACTATTGAGCAACAGACTACAGCCGCTAACCCCACAGAGTTCCGAACAACTCAACGTGTCTTGGACGACGGAGTAGAACGAGTCCAGGTTAGGCAATGCGGTTCTTGTTGGACTTGCATTGGAGATCAAGACCTAGCTTGGCTTGATAAAGACTTCGTCCCTCACAGATCCTCATCCTCAACATCATCTCGACGAAGCGAATGATTTCGATAGCCACTAGGCATCGTACGAAAAGAGGATTCGTGTCTCATCAATTTCCCACCATGTGTATTGTCCTCGCTTCTGCATTTCATTGCGCGCGTTTATTTCTTCTGCTTGTCCTGATACTCATACACGTCCGCCTCTCGTCCTTGAACTCTTGGAGGACTAGTTCGACGCGTCCAGTAGTTCCTGGCAGGTTGTAGTTATGTCCCTATGCTTCGCTCTTATCGTTCCATCGTCATCTACGCGCGCGAATGCAATGGTACGCGTATGCGCAGGTCGCGAGAAGGGATATGATATCGAGGAATGGCCGAGGACGACAGCTGCGTCAACGAAGCTCGTACGGCTGGTTCACGGAGGCGCAACACTTGTCTTCTGCCTGGCTCTCGCATGGGGTATGTTTGTCGGCGTCTGTTATTGATGGCTGCAGTTGTTGGAAAAGTGAGTGCTACTAAAGATTGCCTTTATCGTCGTTAGGGCTGGTTGATGCCTCAGGCAGGCAGCCGACAGTATGGTAGATCCGAGCATTTCTCGTCACTGTTCTTCTACTTATAGCAATTTATACTCATCTCTCAGTATTCCATTCAAGAGGTGGTTGGAGATACCCCTGGAGGTTAGCATATCATAACTGTCCGTCCCTTTCACCCAGGTATAAATGACCGATCCGTGAATTTACATCCCAAATGCCCGAGAATTCGCACACCAGTCCCACTTCGAATCCTCTCCATAGCATCTTCAGCCCATGCTACCTCATACCTGAGCGTTGGATCCAAAGACAAAGTCTCGATCGCTACCTTCAAAGGGAAGACAGCTCCTGCTGGAGTCATTGGGCCAGCTTGCATACAAAACTCCATGGACTGGCAGATATTCTTCGCCAGAATCGTTGGATCGACACCATGGTCAAGTGGCGCAAGCTTGTCGAGATCGGGAACACCAGGAGGCATCTCACTCGGGGATGAGAGTCCTTCCATTTGCGCTTTGAAAACAGCAAGCAAGCTGTATAGAACCCTGAGGCCGGACCAGAGAATACAACATGTCGCCCAGTAGACCATGCACGTGTGTGCTACGGTCATGCTAGGGAACTGGAAAGCGACGGGAAAAACTTTTTCGATTTCGGATTCTTTTTCGACGTCATACGGGCTTGAAGATAGTCTCGGCCGGAACAGTGGCCCTGCTGTCGCCTTCTCCAGCCGGCGGTAAAATGCTCGCAGCATGATGTCCAGCTTCCGTCCTTGATCGATTAGGCCCAGAATCGCAACTATTAGGATGTCGGGTCGAGTTTGCAGTTCTGGGTTCCCGATGGTCTGGTAGGCTGTTTCGATAATGCCGGCAGCTTGAGCCATCAGGTCGAGTAGCTGTTGCGAGATGTGTTTTTGATGTCCTTTCCATGGAAGGCTCCGCCATTCTGGCTGCGACAGAAATGTTGACCTGCGCTCGGCTATCGCCTGCTGGATCTGGGGATTCAATCAGTCTCAACTCGAAGGTCGTACAGAAGGATGCCCCACCTCAATTTGCCTGAAAGTCAAGAACAAACGATGCGCCATCTCGGACCTATACATCTTCGGACCCCTTAATTGAAATAGCCTCGCACAACCTTTCAGATGCCCGACCCATCCTTTGATGCTCTGATCTGGACATTCAGCTACCTCATATATGATCAAACACATACATGCTGCCACCGTCTCATCTCTATACATCAGTTTCTCGTCCCACAGCGCCCGCTGCAGTTCCCATAGACCTTGTACATAGAACTTCAGACTCTCCTTCACCAGAGCTTGGTCATTGTTGGTGCGACCAAGCTTGGCAGTGCAGACTGCTAGGACAGAGGCTTCGAGTGCGGTGGTGTACGTTGGATGGGAAGGGAGAAGGGCTAGCCAGGAGCCTGCGCGTGGCTCCGAAGGGCTTTGTGGATAGTTTGTCAGGAATTCATTCAGTATCTGCTCCCGGTAGACGGCGCGAGTGTGAGGCGAGGAGATGTGCCAGAGGGATTTGTACGCTTCTCTTGTACAGATGGTGCGTTCTAATCTGGTAAGTTCATTGCCGGGTTTTGTAGGTATCTCAAAACTTGAGGTCTCGAATCCCTCGCTCGACGAAGCAGATTTAAGGGAGGAGTTCTGATCCTTTGGCGTAGAAGGTTTACTTCGCTTATCGAGTATGAAGATCGGTGCGTCTTGGTAGCCCTCGCATACTCTGCTCGACTTCACGCAAGTGTTGCATGCTGGACGTTCGAGGCTGCACTAGAAGACAGTGGCTAGTCAGTTCTTCTTTCCCCAGTAGATTCCCACTTCGTATTGTCACTCACAGCAATTCTCCGTTTCTTGCAGGTCTTGCAGGTCTTCGACCTCCCAGTCACGCCTACCATTTCTGTGTCCGATTGTCATTAATTGCACAAGAGCAACGTTCACCAAAACCAAACTTTGGTTCTTGAAAGACTGATCATAATTTCGCCAGAGTCTCTTACTTGAAAAGTGTTCCTCAAGTTCGCGAGGTATGGCGGGGCAGAGCTTCGACTAAATAAAAAATGTTGGAGGGGTCGATCTCCAGGCAGCTGAGGAAAGCCCCTGTTTTGAGGACGCCACAGGCTGAAGCGAGAGCCAGGAGCGAGAGTGATAGGGCTTATGCAGACATGAGAGCAAAGCCAAAGTCAACAAGGCGTTACAACACCCGCCATCATTTTAGACTCTGTCTCATGAAATGCTCAGGCTCACTTTCTTCCTGAACTTCCTTTGGCAGCAAGAGAAGGCGTAAAAATCAAAAATTCAGGCATGCACTTTGTATCGACATGCTGTTCGCTCTGCCTCGGACTGAAAAGGATGGGATGCCCTCTAAATTCTACCACGGAGGTCGAATAAAAGACGAATAGGAGAATGAACGGTTTCTTGATGAGCATTTCACTCCAAATCATCGACTACATAATTTCTCCAAAATCGTTCAAGGATGGACCCCAGGATCAACTGTGGCGTTCGGTTGACGAAGGGCGAGCTCATGCAGGCTTCCTCACTAAACCCAAAACAGCTCCATTCATCGAGAGCTGCATGGGATGATTACTCTGAGCCACCCAGTCATACATCAGCAATGGTCCTCGCAGGTCTCGAGACACGTGCCTATAGCTTGATTCTAAGTTGAGAAGACTCTTCGTATTGGCAGACCTAGCCTGGGAGTCGAACGATTCCAGGCATGCACCACGGAAGGAATACTAATAGAAGCGATACCAAGTACCGTCCGAAGAACAAACCTGTATGGACTTTGAGGATGAAACTGGCATAGGACTTCAATGCTGTAATGTATGAGCATCAGAAATAACTTGAAGATATTCACAAATGTAAGAAAGCGAGCTTCGGGGAAGTAGTTGAGCCGAAGCTAAACGCCTCCACATTTCACGTGTTATCGCGCTACGCGTCAAGTCGTATGTGGAGGGGTTTTGTACCCTCACTCAACTGCCACGAACTTTCCGAACACTCATCAGACTCTGTTCAACTTGAGGAGGAGGCCTCATCTCTCATTGGCCATCACTCAAACTCCGACGGATATGTCTAGATTGCTGGAGACAAGACTTATCATCGCCTTATTTTTCTCAATGTCTCCTCCAGCCAAACCATGCGTCGAAGCAGACCTCAATCGCCCAAACTTGACATCAATGAGGGCGCAATGAAGAGTATAAATGTCCTGCGCCTCTACGCGATAGTTCCACGAAGTTGAGAATTTATCTACGACACGTCTTGACGAAAGGAAGTGATATTGTGGTCCATGACAGGGAAGCGATCCTAGAATCGCGACCCAACGCTGATGTCTTTCGGGAACGTTCGGGCATTGGAGAGCGACATGCTGAACGAAAGAACCGCAACTTTGGACAGAGTCCGACCTATGTATCCCGATCATCAATCGCAATATGATCGGGAATTGAATCCAAATATCAGGACGGTGTTGAGCGAAAGCGGCGCAATGTTCTCGGCTGTGTTTACTCCCCACTTTTGATGATTTTTGCCGAAGTTCTGCGGGCATGAAGTGAGATGCAATCCAAGCAATAGCATTGAGCAGCTCATCCGGCCATTGACGTCGGGGCTCGAATGCATTCCTCAGAATGCCTTCAAGCCCATCAATTAACTGCTCAATGACACGGATTTCGAGTTCGAAGACGACAACTCGGGAGATATATACTTCCCAACCCGCGCCAACTTTCACTGTCATTCAGCAATCTCAGCATCCTCCCGTCACCAGCATGACCAAATCAGCAGAAAAGTTCCTGAACAAAAAGGTCATCGTCGTTGGTGGCAATTCAGGTATGGCAATACCATGGATCTTTGACATTCAAGAAGTACTCACATATCTCAGAATCGGCTTCGGTGCCGCTCAAGCATTCCTTGATGCTGGCACGAAAGTGATCGTCATTTCATCGAACCAAGATCACGTTAAAGATGCAGTCAAGCGACTAGACTACCCAAATGTCGCCGGGGCGGTCGGAAACGTTCGAGAAGAAGAAGCCTTTGTCGAGGTCCTGAGAAGCCTTGCCCCTGTTGATCACATCGTCTTTTCAGCAGTAGATATCATAGTCCGGGGCAAGCTGGAGGAGCTCAATCTCGAGGAAGCGAAACATCTTTTCGGGGTCAAATTCTGGGGATCTGTCATCATTGGCAAAGGTGAAGTCCATTCATACTGTTGAGGATCTAACGCTGACGACACAAGCTGTGAAGAAACACAACATCATTAACCCGGGCGGCTCTCTTACTCTCACATCTGCAAGCGCTGGCATCAAGCTCGGGAAAGGCGCTGCTATAGGCGGTGCGCTGAACGCTGGCGTCATCACACTGACCAAAGGTCTCGGTTCCGACCTTGCTGAAATCAAATTCAGGGTCAATGTTGTCGTTCCGGGGCTTGTTAAGACTGAGCTGTGGGGAAAGTTGGGCCAGTCTGAGGAGAAGCAGCAGGAGACTTTTGCAAATACTGTTCAGCCGATGGGCTTTGTAGCCGCTCCTGATAACATTGCCGAAGCATATCTTTACCTTGCGAAGGCAGACTATGCTACTGGGACTAGTATTGGAATTGTTAAGTATAATTTGGATTCATCAGGGCTTGGCTAAATCTAGGATAGACGGCGGAAGACTTCTCTGAAAGTTTTACCCAGCAAATAACTCAAGTCGGCCTCAAATGAACAGATCCGAACTTGTTCCCATTTTTCCGAATTGAGTTCCAATTTTGAGATAAATCAACTCCCCCCCGCGCTCCCCCCCTCTGATGTTTCCCCATAGCTAGCTTTGTTCATATAAGCAGTGAGGACCAAGAGCCAGTCGCGGAATCTTGGCATGAAATGTCTTTTTGGGAAGCTCGCACAAGAACTATTGCTGACAACGGCGTGTTAGGATGCTTAAAATAGCCTGTCTTGGGTATTTTGCAGTCCCCGATCTCCGTACTGTTTCCAAAGTGTCAGCAGTTGCTTATTCTCGTTAGATAGAGTTCTGCTCGTGATATCAGTATCGCCGTACGGATCTGAATGAACTTCCAAAGGCATTCAAATGCTTCGAAGTGACGTCTTACACGTATTCTGTCGCAGGTATAGGAACTCAGAGGCGATGTCCGAAGCCCATATGTGGTGCGTTTGTACCCTGGTTTGGCTTCCAGGGGTCCTCGGCTGAACAGCCCGCGATCTGCATTATGGCATGGTTCGGGCATGATGACGAGGTGTTCCCGCCAGTACTCGCGAATTCCAATCAGGCAAAATATGGTCCTGGCCTGGTGCTTCTATAATTTCCTTTTGGCAATTGGAACTGCCTTATTCTCCTTACCCCTTCTTGACAGCCTGTTTTTGACCGAAAGTACACAAATCATTTTTTGTCATCAGCTTCATTTACGATGCAACAAATCACAATGATCTTTTCGCAAGTAGCATACCAAAGCAGAGCTTTGCAGCTTCAATATATTGAAAGTCCCAGCGTGCTTTCAGACACATGCCTTTGTCAATTTCTGGAAAGCCGATGAGGTCAGAGTCACATCAAGGCACCTCATCTGATAGGTTGCTACACATTTCGCGTCGCATGTGTTGGTTGAATCTATGCTTAATAACCCCTGCGTTACCAGACTTCAACACACCCGACCTCTGTTTCTTCAGATGCTTTGGCTCGGTCGCTGCACCAAGGCTCCTGGAAATATGGCTGGCTCGATGTATTGTGAGAAAGTTGAGAGTATGCTTCACGTAGGAGCTGGTCAGTGACCGCGGCACTTCTAACCAGTTTGTTGGGAGCAGCCTCTCGCATTAAAATTTCCACAGACTGGATTTTCCAAGCAAGGTGAAGTAGATACTTCACAGTGCAGGACTTGCCGAACTGTTACAACACATCTTCCCGTCGCGACTTATGAGGCGTCGTAGTGGCCCAACTGATGCCTGTCATCCCATTTTCTGGAGCCGTCAACTGTGCCTGGTTCGAAGTCAGGACGGCCCAGCTACAAGGCAAGATCTCGCCATCTAGCCACAGCGCAGGTCCAAGGCAGAATAAAATGGATCCCCCTGCACATGATATTTAATGATCTTACTCCCTTTGCAATGGCTACCGTCCTGATTCCTGTTCGACCAATTTTTAAATTCCTAGCTACAACTGTTTCAGGACTCACCCCCTCAAATTTCCACTGGGTTCATCACGCTGGATTTCTTACAGGTGAGGGAGTTGGCTAGCGAGCCATCCATATCTCAACTCCATACACGATGGTACTCGCCAATGGACTTCGTCAGCATACGGAGGACTCCAGAGCCACCTGCATTCGAGCCTAAAGTTGTCGAGATCGAGCGGGGAGTGTATGATGTCGATGCCGATTCGCAACTTGTGGGAACGATTGTTATGGGCTCGTTGGATACGGGGAGAAGAGCTCTGAGACCTCAACCTTCGATGGATTGGAATGATCCGCTGGTAAGTTACCCGTTCTCATCTTAGAGGCTTTTTTGACGCATATCAAGAACTGGTCAGACTGGCAGAAGTACAGGACATACCTCATCATCAGCGTATTCAGTTTCCTCGCAGCAGCGAACACTTCGAAATATGTTCTTGCGGCATCTCTGCTGGAGAAGGAACTCGACAAAAGTCACATGACCGTTGAATTCCTCACTTCCTTCAGTATCCTAGCTTCCGGACTAGGAAACATCTTCTGGGTTCCAGTCATGCGTGTCCTCGGTGAAAGACCGACCCTGCTTCTTGCTCTTCCAATTTTTGTGGCTGCAAATGTTTGGTCGGCGAAAACACACCACTTCAATCAACTTCTGGCATCCTCGATACTCTCTGGATTCGTGTCCGCTGCTGCTGAAGCTCCAGTGGTAGCCGTCGTTACAGACCTCTACTTTGTCCATGAGCGTGGGGCCAAGATGATGGTCTTCCACTTCGCTCTTTCTGGTGGACTCTATCTCGGTCCATTGGTGAATGCTTACATCATCGAGTATTCGACTTGGAGAATCGCATGCGAATCGTACTCTATTGCCGCTGGTGCTTTATGGATCATCGCCGCTTTCTTCTTCCAGGAGACGACGTATCACAATCGGGACGTGTATGCACCAGTCAGTTCATATGGATCAAGAACGACCTTTGCCGGAAAGTTGAGTGTCGTGAAAGGCTACAATGAGCACATGAATATCATCAACGTATTGTGCGATTGCATTAGTATCGTCTCATATCCGAACGTATTGTGGACTGGTCTCTTGATTGGGACATTTTCAGCATGGCACGTTGTCCCTAATTCTCAAGTCGCATATGTTCTGCTTACAAGCTTCAGGGATATCATCATCCAGCTAACTTCCTACCGGACTTTTACTGAGTCACCATATAACCACGAGACTCCATTCTTAGGTCTTTTCGCAATATCTGGATTCATCGGTTCTATCCTCGCCATACCTGTTGGAGGCAAATTGATAGACATCCTATCGAATCGCTTCACCACTTCGCACTACGGTACACGCGAACCCGAATATCGACTGTACGCTCTCATCATACCAGCCTTCGTCGGGCCAGCTGGAGTTCTCCTCTTCGGTCTCACCATTGCTGAGAAAAGACCATGGATTCAGGCAGCCATAGGCTATGCAATGCAAGCCTTTGGTCTCACAACATTCTCTAACATTGTTGTTACGTATATCGTCGATACTTACCTGACGCATGCAGCAGAGGCTCTCACAGTGGTGTTTGTGCTTAAGGGTGTGATAGGAGCGGTGGTCATGCTTTACGGAGACGACTGGATCAGAGTTGCAGGGCAGAAACAGGCATTTGGGCAAATGGCTGGATTGCAGTACTTTCTCTGCCTGTGGGTCGTTGTATTCGTTCTATGGGGGAAGAAAATCAGGGCGTTTACCGTGAGGTACGGCCCTGTCAGAAGAACAGGTCACTCTTGAGCCGTAAACCAGATCCAAATACAAGCTTCTACAAACTACTACTGGATATCATTGGCGAGGACAGAAATGTGGTCGCATTGAAGGATAAACAGCGAGAGATCGATTTGGTACAGCATACTATAACGATATAAGGTCAAGCTAATATCATACACAGGGGCCACGCCCGAACATTAGGTAGTTAAGCCGCACGTTCTTCAATCCTGTCTGGACTTCTGAATATGCTCAATAGCTTCAAGCAGATGCGGCACGAATTTGTCCGAATCCTCAGTAGCAGGGAAATGTCCTAACTCAGGCATAGCCTTGTGCTTTGCACTAGGGATCTTGTCACAAGTTGCCTATGCCATGGCCGGAGTATTGCTCCAATCGTACTCACCTGTCAGCATGAAGACAGGGCATTTCTTGGTATCGATCTTGCCGACGCGGGAGCGGCCGTCCCAGCCGCCGAAGTAAAAGTCAAGGTCTTCGTGGAAGATCCCGTAGGCCTGGGCGGAATACAGATGCCAGATGAGTTGGCGGTTCTTCAGCGGTGCCGTGGGACACATAATCTGCGTTTATTAGTGGCTCCAAGAGGTATTGGGACGAATGAGGACGCTTACGCCGTACACCTATTCTGGATTGTAGAGGAATTGATCGACGTGGGGAGAACGGTCGTTGAATTGCCTCTCCATGTTGAGGTAGTCGGACTTTCATCTAGTAAGCAAAGTTCATTTCCAAGGGAAAATGTCATATTTACCCTTGCAAAGGAATCGTCCCTCCGGCGCCAACTTCATCGGCTCGAATCGCAACAGCGAGACACACCTGCCCAGCCATCGATGCACCGCAAATGATAGGCTTGTTTAACTTCAAGGCCTTCACCATCGCTGCAATAGCTCCAACATAGGCATCCTCGGTGTTCGTATGCGATCCCGGAGGTAACTCGGAAGGAAAGCTCCTGCCATGGCCAGGAAGATCGAAAGCGATCATGCTGCATTTCTGGCGCATTGTGGGGTTATTCATCACTCCATGTTACTGGCGACCGTCTGATCCAGCCGTGTGCAGGAAAACGATCTGCTGGTTGCCCTCTCCACTCGCCTCATAGAAAATCTTGCATCGTCCCCAAACAGGAGTTTTTATATACACATATTTGCCAACGATGTGATCTTCGTCCGTCTCAGCCTGGCTATCCACTTTCATCTCGCCGCATTGTGCATCGCGCAGGACTTCCAGCGTTCGACGCCAGAAATGCGCATACGTGTTAAACGCCACTTGATCGCCCAAGACCTCAATCCCGTCCTGCTTGATGTTCATCCCGAACATGCCCCACTAGCTCTGATACGGCATTTCTGGGACCGGTTTGAAGAATTCTTGCCATTGCTCTGGCTGGGCGGAGAGTGTAAATAGGGCTTTCTTGTGGCTGCCCGTTTCTGCGACGCCACACTTGTTGTTGACAGTGACGAGAACCGCATTGTCGGACCCAGCGGCCTTGATGCCGAAGGTTATGGGCGCTGTAATTTCAGGTGCGTCTGCGAATGCTTGAAACTGGGGATCTTAGAGGAGGAGGTTGTTGAATTTGGGGACTGCGTTCTTGAGTTGACTGGGAAGGTCAGCCCACGCGTGTTGATTGGAATGCATTTTGTGGAAATTATTATGGTTGATTATTGGTGTGACTTACTCTCAAACTCGTGTAAGTTTGTGGATTTATTCTCCTTTCATAGGCCATTCATATTCCTTATCCATACGAAGGCGGGAATAATGTGTCGCTAAACCTCCCCGCCATACCCCGCAGTATTTTGCGTACAAGAGCAGCCCCGCACCTTGAAAGTGTCGTGGCACAGCTCTAGATGATGCTGGTTGGCTTGCTGGAATTGTAATAACCATATCCAATCATTAAATCTGACCTCGTATCATGATACCATCTCGCAGCATGTTGGTACCGAACGGAATAACCTCCGTTGATGTTTCTTGGCTGTTGCATGCAGTATGATTTCATCACGTCCCTAGAGAAGCTGGACCTTTATGGCCCTCATCTGGCATTTCAGCAGATCTCCCACTATCAATGGAGATCGTCAACTATTTCACTTTGGAGAACTTTAAACACGATGATGAAAGGTGAGCGACCCCTTTATTGTTTTGTTCGCCAAGACATTCCGTCGCTTACCGAGCCTAATTGATAGACCCCTTATCAAGTAAACAACAAGATCAGATTCTTGTCCTGATTTAGTTCTCGACACAGAAATATACACGCCAACCTGCTATAAAGATGCTGCTGAGTAGTTCATGACTCCATAGGCGACTCTTTCGAATGGGTTTTAAGTGACAGGCAAGAATCTGTTCCAATACCATTGCTAGATCCTTCTGCGAGCCTTCGTCGCGCAAGGAATACAGTCACAGCATGGGAAACTATTGATCGGCAAACAGCCGTGCAACACTGGCACAAAGTACCACGACTTGAGTTGTAGCATACTTTAAGATCGGCCCATTGGGGTTTTCAGGTCAATGGACTTCGAGGGTGTTTTCTGCAGGGAGATGATCGAGTAGGCATGAGAAACAGTATCAATTTGGTTTGACAATATCCTTCTCTCATTCGCAACTATGAAACATGTATTGGCTGTAGAACATGCTTGATGTCTAGATGTGACAGTACAGAATGAGCCACAGTCTGGCGACGGTGCATGGCAAAAGGACTCCCAGTCTCATGCGCGCTCTTTGGGAGATGTCATAAGCCAGATTCTTCGTCCGAGATAGGAGGGTACGGCATCATCTAGCATCTCGCCTCGGGATCACAGCATGGATGTGGAATCCCGATACATTGTCTCATGTCGCACAACCAATGATGCTCGTCTTCACTAGTGATCTTCTCCTCTGGCATGCACAAATACTTATCACGATGAAGTCCTGCCATGACCAGAATGTATAATTTGTTTGCATTTCTGTTAAGTAATTTGATTGTTTGATACAGACCAATGTCTCGACACATCTGGCAGGCCTAAGAACTTAAGAGTGAGAGCAACAGAGTCTTTGGTGGGGGAACGTGGACAAGCGACGCTGAACAACCCAGTATTCGTAAGCAATTTCAGCGGCTCCATAGTTCATGAGAGATTTTTAAGGTCGATAGTGGGTAATTTGGTAAGGATAATGCGTTTGTCCGCGGGATGTTCTTGGAACAATGGTGATCTAATCACGCACATTCGTGTGGTTGACTGCACTTCACTAAATATATGGGGCTAAGGCTTCACAACCCAAAGACTGTTTGTTTGATGACTACTCAAACTGAAATTTGGTTAAAATTTGTTCTGCTTCCTGTGGGACAGATCTCGGACTCTACATTACCAGCAGATCCTCCACCAACAATGGAATGCCGGACTTATCATATCACGTGATGTTTGGTGTCCTTCATCGCCGTCAAATAACTTGCCATAGCTCTCGAAAAAAAAAACCATGGCAGTACGTTTCAGTTGTTAAGACCTTCCAGCTATTGCTCACTTCACCCCTTACATTCGCCCTTCCGAAGAACTCGCACATCCATGGTGATCCTCCCTTAATCCCACCCCATGAGTCCGGGAATAGCGTGCAGCGGACCAAAGGAAAGCCAAAACAGCCCCAACCCCCAACCAAATCCCAAACTAAAAGCCCACGAACCCACTCTACAAACGCGGGGAAAGCAATTCCCAGCACGCCACAAGCGCTAAGGTCCGCCATCCAGTCATTGCACTGGAGATCCTTGCGCTCCGTTTTGACTTTGGAAGCGTAACTTTACTTGGGTTTGACGGTTTGGGCTGCGGGTCTGGATCGATGGGTCGAACTCAGCTGGGGGAGCTAGGGTCTGTGTGTTTGGGTCTAGGGCGTGATGTCCGTTGGTTGTTTCATTTCTTTTGGGCTGAAAAGGGAGATTTGAGTTGAATTTTGGGGTGTGTGGAGATGAAAGCCTATTGCGACCTGGATCACCGCGCTTTAACGTTGTTACAGTAGAGCCTGCCAGGCGACAGAAGCTCTTGACCCGTTGAGAGAAGGTATTCCGTGCAAATGGCTGGCAACAATAGCAACTTTGTGATGGATTTTACGATTTACATGTTCAAGATTGGTCAATTATTAGGTATAAACCATCAAGCTGAACGCTTCAGCTACTGCTCCTGCACCAGCAAACGCAAATGCAACGCTATCCTGTCACCTAACTCCCCATTAATTTTGGATATTTCAGTGTCAATAACTCAAGAGACAACCACTGCTCGCTATATTCCCATGACTATATACAACCACGCTCGATCTAGTGAAGACAGTACTTCTTGACCCTGATAATCTTTTGCAGACACATGATTTAGACCATGTTCTCCTTTGCCTTTCTCTTCTCGCTGGCACCCTTGATCATGGTCGACAAGTCACCGACTGGAAGTTGGAATGGGAAGTCGAGAGCTGCGAGCATAATGGCCAAGAAGATCCACCACCCGGCCATGGAAGTGACGAATGTGAACGCACCGGCAGCAACTTGACACCTGTGTGCAGTCTCTGCGTGCGAAAGATCTCCAGTGCCAATAGCAAGAGCGTTCTGCCAATAAGCTCCAGCGAGTAGGCCGAAAGCCGGGACGAGGGTGAAAAAGATGACGACGAAGACTACGTTGGTGCGGAGAGAGCAAATGAGGTAGACGAAGCAGAGTACTCCCATGAAGAGAAGGAAGAATGCGAATGAGGCCGTGAACCCAACGGTTGATATACCTGCAGCTTCTGGCTCGCCAGCAGGTGCATATGATGCATAAGCGTAGTAGAACGGTTGGAGCGTCGAGGCGAATGTGAGCCAGAAGGCACCGAAGGACATGAAGACGACGAATGGGAAGGTGTTTCCAAGAATGAACTCAAGGAAGCCACCAACCATCATGAGAACACCGCCGAAGAAGAAGTAGGATCCACTGTTTGCCATTAGTCTCATTCTCCAACTGAATTTCTTGTGCAGAGTTACTCACATTCCAGAAGCACCATTGCCACCAGCGCCTCGCCATCCCATAAGAATACAGCAGAGAGGAGACAGGCAGAGTAAGAAACCACACAGTGCACTGTAAATCGGTCAGTAAATTTGAAAGCGTCAGAATGGGAGCGAACTAACACTGGAGTTGGGTTACCGAATGTCTTTCGAAGATCACCCTTCACTTGATTCTGAGGGGACAGGTAGATCTTCTCGAAAAGTTCGGGTGAGATGGAAATGCTGCCTGCGGTTCTGATTCTTTTCAATGCTGTGTCATTGTCCATGTTGGTGTCGTTCAGGTGATACGAGTTCTGTCCATGTCCATTTGTGTAGCCATTGTTGCTGAAATCCTTCTCCAAAGGAGCTTGGGCATCGTGCGCTGTGGCTGCCATAGTGACTGGTACAGGAATGAGATTTCTGTTGCTGAAGTGTAAAGAGATGGATGCAATGCCCACAAAGAAAATTGTTCAGGGAGGGAGGAAGAATCTGGGGCCCTCAAAGCATTATGTAGCTCCGTGTATTGCACCTTCCACACCTCCGCACCTGCGGATCCCCGGATTCACTCAGGTAGTGATAGCTGCTAGGTCCAACCAGGCGATCAGACGATCCTGGTAGGACGCATAGCAGCATCACCAACGTTCACCCCTGAGGAGAAGCTGTCCTAATGGGTGCAAGTGTGAATGTAGGTGGTGGGGAAGCTTGAAGATAGTCTTACTTCCCAGGAGCCATCCGAGCTCGGCTTTTGTCATTGGCTGAGAAGGAGCTAAAGTTGTGCAGGGAAAGTTCGATTGCCATGACTTGGGAACGACGATCCAATACAGCTCATTAGGTTGAATTTCGGGGTCTACTGCTCTATATATTTGAATCCCGAGAACGATGTCGGAGAGTGTTCTACAAAAGGAACAACACTTGGAAATGAAAGAACTCCCATTTCCGATATCTTATCAGTTGCCTCAATTGTAATTGAAGATATCGTATTTCAGTTTCACGACATCGTCCCATTAATGGTCGCGTCATGGAGGAACGGAACGGAATTATGGCGCGCTGTCGGCCAATGGACAGTCGTACGATGCGGCCCCAGCTCACTTGGTGATGCTTGTCGATGCACGAGTCACTGGCTTTCTGTGATCTGTATGATTTGCGGCCTCACACTGGTCGTCGGTAAGGTTTCATTGGTTTAAAATGGCTGAGAGGGAATGCCGGCCAAGTGGAAGAGATTCACTTGATACAAGAAGGGCATGGTGTTGAAGTCCGGGGATGGATCGACAAGCCGAGAATGCGGGGGAAGCTAGAGGCTTTTTTGGCGGACGCGGCTCAGAGCTGCTCTGATGCCTGGCTAGACTTCGCATCACGTTCTTGACCGGAGACGAAGTTCACGACCCTCAAGCTAGTTTTCTGCTGAGAACGTCAATGATTTCCTTCCGCAGAAGCAAGGGGAAAGAAAGTGAGGAGGCTGGGCCGAGAATATACGTGGGAAGTGTAAACGAAAGCAACATCATCACGTGGATAGAAGCGGCCCTCTCGATATTGTATTAAGGGTAGGTAGTGCAGAGGAGGTTTTGCCAGATGTCATGATCTTTTGTTCTTTCACGTATCAACTTGATTTGTTATAATCGACGATGCTGCATTGAGCAGGTTGTTTTTCCAACGAACCCTTTTCGGGTTGCCTGGGCCCAAGCCCACAGGACCGTATTACTGTAGAACACATCATCTGTCAAATTAGGCAGAGGGTCGGGACCTGGGATAGACGCTCATTCGGATACAGCAACTGCAGTCTTTAAGCATACAGCAGCTGGTCAACTACTGGGACTAGGTACGTTGTATCTCCTAGCTCTGTTCGTGACAGACGTCACCGAATAATTCTGCGCTTGGCGAAGGAGAGCTTTCTAGTTTTAAAGGCGGTAGAGGCACACTCAACTGTGCGAATTGATCTCTTCTCTGAAGCCTATCCTCTTTCTTGGCTCAACCTCATGTCAGAAGTATATTTTAAACTCAGTAGCAAAGCTTTGCATCTCACGTGACAGTGGAACACCTCCGCATTGATCAACGTCCCGCACCCATTTTCTCCGCTATCCCCGATTTTACTCCAATGTTGACATAGTATCTATGCCTTTCCTGGCCAAGTCCTTATCCTAAACCAACGACATTCGTCGTCCCCAAATGCCGACGTCGACGTACCGAATGATCGCACACCTCGTGATTGTACTAATAATGAGCCGACAGTAGTAGGTGAGTACTCTTGGGTATTAATGACGATATCTGAGGTGGTGGGTACGGGAGGGATAGATGCGAATCCGAATGCCGAAACGACGAAGCTGCACCGCGGACATCTCGGCTCGCTTGTGATCCGTGGAGATCAACAATGAGGGGTAGCAGTACCAAAGCTTCGATGGAGCAGGTCGAAGAAACGGATACCAATCGACATGGACTACGATCGAATTGCTGGCTGCTTGACCAGCAAAGTTGAAGAAGAAAAAAAACCGGTTCCCCGTGCTAGTCCATGTATTCCGCGCAGTCGTCAAATAGTACCTGATGTTCCTCAGCGTGCCTTCTTGTAGTTCGCAGTGTTTGCCAGAAATGGCCGTCCGGACAGGTTGGCTCGACATCTGTGGCATTGTGAATGTTCTCGTCCTATTTTTCAGATGCCAGCTTCGTTTGCAGAATTCGATAGTAGCTTGACTATGCCTTGGACCTGAATTGACATATTTTCATCTGTGAAATTCGTAAGAAAGGGTAAAAATACTAATCGCGGATCTGATTCACATAGTGACATAAACTCTTCCTGGTTGCATCTATCAGCAAAGAGTTGAGAGTCTTCTGCCGTTAAGCTCCATTTGCCTAGGCGCACCGTGCGAATCAAATGAGCATAGAAAGGTGTCCATTAATTGATCTCATTTTGTCAACAGCCAGTGCCGGCCGGTGATACACGAAAAGGTCTGGCGATCTTGAGGTCTCCCGCGTAAGAACTGAATGCTTGACTTCCGAAAGGAGTAGACTGGAGGATATGGGGGCCTGGAGCTGTCAAATTAAAATCGCATCTGTTTGCGGCTTGATTTATATCCACAGGGCCCTTCAGGGTCTTAATGTTGACAATGATCGCTTGTCGTCTAAGTTGCGTCTCTACCACAAACCTCAGCCAGCCAGCTCTGTTCACGTAGCCATGACAACTTGACTCAATCACTACGGGACTTCTTGGACTTACAGCGTTGGCGATATTTCATCGAGAAGGCGGTGCTACGCCTCATCCTGAAGGCTACAGCAGCATTGGTACCAAATCGATTAGAAAGCCGATTTCGAAGACCAAACCACCCTATAACCTCAACAAAATGGCCAATTTGACAAGGCAATACCGACGCTATGGTCACCTGCACATATCTGAATGTTAACGTGATCGTCACTCAGGGTCTATTTGATCGGCACCATCGACTAAGAACCACGACCACCTGGCTTTTGAGAATCTTTGCATGGCGTAGCTCGAAAACCTATCAGGGTTCAGCATCACATAGACGCCAGATTTTTGTACTTTCCATTGAGCTTGCAGGAAAGAACGATTGAGAAAAGTCTATAAACGGAATTACTATGGCTCTATTTGCAACTCTCCATTTTCAAACGTTGCTTTTATGATTCAGGAAGCTGGGACGAAAGATTGTCAGTAAGTCGAAGAAGGACGAGGGAATTAACGCAACATGAAATTACATCTTCCCCAAGCACGCGCTACAGAACAACGAGCAAAGAATTCGATACACGGATAAATTAAGCATTATTGCGAGTTGAGAAAAGAATTGGAATGATGCAAGAAATGTAAGCAAAAGCACGTGCTGTCGCGACAATGAAGATCGCGCATTTATCCAGACGCGCCAGCTTGTTTCTGCTGTGCCACTCGGCGTATTCTCGACCATGACATCAACAAAATAACCTCCATCTGACTGCACCTCGCTGCAACTAACTTGAACAGAGCATCTCTCCATCCCAATTAGCTAGCTGTCAATGCTACCTACCAGCAACATGCCTCCGAAGAAAATCGCTGGTGCCGCGTTCACACCCGTCTTCATTGTCCTCCTGGGCACCTCAATTGACTCCGTCCACGCCTCCCTTGAATCTGCGAACGAGCGCGTAGCAGCAGCCAAAGTGGAAGGCAATGGCACGCCCAAGATCGAAGTGCAGAGCTTGGTCGGAGGAAGCATAACAGTCAATCCCATCAAGGAGAAGAAATCTGCCAAATTGAAAGCCATCAAGAAGGAAGACAAAGAGGACAAGGAGGTCAACACGGTCGCGCCGAAGAAGACAAAGACGCCTGCGGAACAGCGCGCAGCCAATGCGACGAAGCCTAAGGGCGCCGTGGACGAGTCAGAACTACCGGATAACTACAAAACATTGTTGGGTGGGATGGGAACTGCGCTGAATGGCCTGACTATCTGTGTTACTGGTGTTCCGCCGACACTGGGTAGAAAGAATGCCGAAAAGCTGGTCGTGAACTATGGCGGAAAGGTTGCCAGCAGTTTGAGCAGCAAGACAAGTTATGTTGTCGTGGGTAACGATGCGGGACCGACGAAGTACGTTCCGTCCGTCTCGCTTGGGACGAACCTTCTTGGAATATGTTGTGTTCGCTAACAATTAGACAGGCTGGAGAAAATAGAGACCCTAGGTCTTACTACACTAGATGAAGACGGGCTCGTCAAACTCATCGAAGGCAGCGGTGGAGCCAAGCGGTCTGCAGATGATGAGGAGAAGGATGCAAAGCCTTTCAAGTCCAAGAAGCGGAAGACCTGAGTAGGTTCTTTGTCATGGACTCGAGGCCTCTTCGAATTTCTCCATTTGTACTTGATTATTCCCCTGTATCATCCCTCTTTCTAGGCAATTTGTACATGCTTCCTGTACATCAGCATAGCAAGCGCACGCGACATGATCTTCAATGGGCGGAAGGCAACCTACCCAGTACAGTGATAGCTTACATGGGATCTCATCACAAATTAATGGCTCGTCACTTGTAAGGATGAATATGACAAAGTTCAATTTTGCGAGTATCGCTGTCACCTTTTCAACATCTCACAATGTTGTCCAGCTGCAATCCTTGGAATTCAGTCGGTCATTTGTGTATCGTGAAGCTTTGGCATCACCGGGTCATATTATTATTCCGCGAAGAGCAATTGACGACTGCTTACCAGAACACAAAGATCAATGTACTCGCATATGCTGCTTTGAATGCATTCTTTAATCCCAAAATGTCCTGATTTGTTCGAGCCGCACAGCCCTTGAGTTATCTCGCCCCTGCTGTCTTGTTCTGGCCTCACTTCAATCCGTATTTCTGCCAGGATTGCCTCTCACAAGCTTTCCAGTACGTAAAGTTGTGACGATACACACCAAATATGGTCAGCAATCATCTACTGCAATGCGAGATGGAGAAGCATCTCAAACTGGGAGTTGTGAATGTCACACTAGCCACATCCAGAAGTTCAGAAGTTATGGCAAGGTTCCCCCACACCAGCTTCACTTGGCATCGCAAACACCAAGCCCTACGGCCCTCTCCGTGTCCAATCAAATCTGATATCCACCCTCGACAAGCCAAAGTGCAGTAAAACAAAGATAAGATACAACCAGTACCGAGGCTGTGTTGTGCAGCAGATCGCATTGCCGCTGGGGTTATCCCGCTTCAAGAAGGTCGTTGGATCGGAGTCGAAGGCTTGTGGAAGGTACAAGACTCTTGGTACTGCAAGCTACCGCTGCCACCTTGCCATTCGCTTGAGGTTTGAGTGCCGAGAGGTGTAGATGATGGCAATTAGAGCATGCCGACCAAGGAACCAAGGGGCAATGACTTGCTATATAGATTGCTGCTATCGAGAGTACTTTGGGTAAATTCTCAAGCCAATCTGTCCTTGATTATTTCCCACGATGTATTTCTCTGCAGTGCTTCCGGCTTTTGTTGCGTCTCTGTCATTGGTTGCGGCATTGCCTCCTACCGACGGTAGAGTCGCCAATGACGGGACCCTTCGTCTGATCAAGACCTCCGAATCTGATCCTGGAGTATGGGTCACGGAGGAGCAGAAAATTACTCAATACGTCGCTAAGAATATCGGCTTCATCGATATTACAGACATAAAGGTATGAAAGTTCTAAACTTCCACCATCGGGATCAGCGCCTAATCTAAGAGGCAGAACGAGACGGTTCTCAATCGCCTCTCAACAGTCCAAAGCGAATCCGCCATTCAAGCTCGTGCTGTCACTTACCCAACGACACTGACACACACGACCGAAGCCAATGCTCTTATCGCCAAGCTTACAACTACCGGCCCAAAGAGCTGGTTAACAACCTTAACCAAGTAAGCTGAAGTTTACCGAGAAGAAAGTCTAGCAATCACTTACAGTCAACCAGCTACTACAACCGATACTACCGATCCACGTACGGAACGCAGGCTGGAACGTGGTTACTTGCGCAAGTCAAGACCATCGCATCAACCAACGCAGCCATCACTGTCACCACATTCACACATTCATTCAACCGGCCTTCTATCATTGCCAAAATTCCAGGGACAAGCTCAAACCTCGGTTCGTCACCTCTGCTACTTTGAACTCGTTCCTGCTTCCTGCCTTCTCTTCAATTTCATATCTCGAAACAATACTTACAACTGTACAGTTATCGTAGGTGCGCACTACGACTCCACAGGAGGGTCATCTACTGCCCGTGGTCCAGGTGCAGACGATAACGGCTCTGGCGTCGTCACCATCCTCGAAGCTCTCCGTGTCATTGCCGCATCGGGATTCAAGCCAAAGAACACCATCGAGTTCCACTTCTATGCTGGTGAAGAGGGCGGCCTTCTCGGCTCCCAGGCTATCTTCAGCAACTATGCTAGCACTGGAAAGACAGTTTTGGCTGTTGTTTGCCAAGGTGTGTTTGAAGTGTTTCGCTATGCTGAACCGATTCATATCTCCTGATGAACACTGTTCAGGGATTAAGAAGCGAGCGATAACGCTGACACGTATACAGACATGACCGGATACTCTCCATCCGGCAAAGTGAGCGTGTACACAGACTATAGCGACTCCGGCCTTGTCACCTACGTTCGCAAGATCGTTACTCAGTACACTGGCATCACCTACACGACCGATAAATGTGGTTATGGATGTTCCGATCACGCATCTGCTTACGCCAATGGTTTCCGTAAGTTGTTGATCGTTCATTCTGCGGCCTCCCCAGCGCGGATGCAAACCGGACACGAAGTTTTGAGGAAGTGGAATTGCTGACAGCTTTTTGTGCAGCCGCGAGCTACGTGTGTGATGAAGTGATGTCGACTAGCAGTCCTTACATACACTCCCCCAACGATGCATACTCGACCATTATGTGGGATGCCATCTTAAGACACTCGAAGGTGAGTCAAAGGAAACTTCCACGCTGCCAACTGAACCACGACTAATTTCGGTACTAGTTCACTGTTGGGTATCTGATTGAAGCCTCATACATTTGATCTTGACTTGGATGACGAAGGGTATGAGGATTACTGGCTGGGGTGCTGCCGTCCTCCACCCCTTTGGGAGGACCACTGGGTGGACCAACAAGAATCAGCAAAATACGAGTAGCTAAAAATGAATAGACTTAACACCAGGCCAAGTGACCTTTGTTCCCCCTTCCCTTTCCAGCCTCACCGGTGTGATAAGTGGCTATCTCCAAACCTTTCCAGGAGATAGACTAATGATAACCCGAAACCGAGGTCGAGTTGACAGGGATTCATAAGTCAGGAACCCCTACTGCACCTAGCTGCAGGCCATGGCCGCACTTCTCGCTTAGATTTGTTGACTTTTCCCTCGTCGTACCAAGAATACAAGGAAGTGAGCATGCTGATAAAGTTAGCTTGAGGATTAAATATGACCATTTCACTTCTGCTTACTGTCCCCAAGCATTTTCCTTGCTAAGAATCTCATGTTACAAGAGTACCAGCCTGAGAAATTATTCGTCACGTGAGGCGTCAACAGCTCTCTCTTTCAAACAAGTGCACGCAGTAGTCACGGCATCAGAGAAGAGGAAGGGAATATCTCAGAGGCTGGTGATGACCGCTGTTCGAGTCCAGCCTGACCTGCTTCTGGTCTCTTAGACTGCTTAGTGTAGTCGAGGGTATTGCCGACATGGGTGTTGTCAAATGTCGAAATATCTTGGACAACAAAATGTTTGTGCCCCTCCTAATGTGGCTAAGATCACGGATGACAGACCGCAAGATCACCTCGGTTTCTGTGTAATTCTGAGTGAATACTGTCCTTGGCACCGAGGAAAACCTTTGTACAAGTGTTCATTATCCAGCACCGGAGAGGCATCGATGTTACAGAGCAGAGAGCTGTTAAAGCAATACATATTGTTGAGAATTTTAGATTGCAGTGATTGCAGTGTGGTTCTATCTGATTATTTAGTCGTCAATGCAAACATCAAGCCCGTTCGTCCCAATACTCAAGCCCCCCAGATCATGCAATGCAACCGTGAAAATGCAAATTATCAAGTTCCCAAGCTCCGCCCCAATGTCCAGCCGATGCCATTTGTGGGTGTATATCAAAGCTTTAAAGCCACGTGAGGTGATGTAAATATTTATGCGTGGCATGCAACGCTGATGATGGTCTGAGGAGGTCCAACAGCCCACTTGGTAGCACTCAGACGAGCAAGTGCAGCAGAACCATCAACGTAGACAAAGTTGCAGTTGGTAGCCAAAGCACCGAAGTCAGAAACGAGAGTTGAGATGCTCAAGACGTTGTTGGTCGGGACAACAGATCCGTCAAGTGGGACGTTGACCTTGTAGAAAGCTCCCTTGTCTGGATCCGCACCATCGAACTCGATGACGATGGAAGCTGGTGGAGGAGGTGGTGGTGGGGTGGTGCCCTTAGTGCAAGAGATGGAGTTGACGGTTTGAGGAGGACCGACGACCCAGGTGTTGGCTGGTCCCTCGACCAGCGCTGGTGGGTAGTCGACTGTGTGGAGGGTGCACTCGGTGGCGACATTGACACCGTAAGAAGAGACTGAGGAGATTGAGAGAACATTGCCTGGAGATGTGTTAGCCGAGAGCCCGGTGTATCAGGTCATGATCAAAACATACCAGTGTTGGTCAAGGTTCCGTCAAGAGGAACAGAGACAGTGTAAGATGCATCTGCGGCACCGTGGAAGACTACATCGGCGTAGTTGGTGCGGGATTGGAGTGGTGCGGCTTGAGTGAGAGCGGCGCCGGCGGCCAAGCTGAGGATTGTTGAGAGTTGCATATTGAAGTTTGTTTGTGTTTTTGAAAGGTCTATTTTAGAAGATGATGATGTGTAGAAGATGGTGTATAAGAGATGGTTGTGTGAATGTGATGGTAATGATGGCGAAAGATAGCATTGGGAGGTGGGATCAGGTCATATATATACCCGAATGTGAGCAGCTACGACAAGAGGCTGCAGTGAGGACAGAATGATCATCACTGGATTGATTACTTGCCAACATTCGAAGAGGCTGCATACGAGAGCTAAGAAAAGATACGGGAGCTATTGCGCAGTAATTGTAGGATGCCGAGTGCATATCGCTAGACTCAATACGAATGAGGTGTGGAGGGGCAGATGTTCGAAGAGTAGGAATGTAGACAGAGGTGAGGCGGGGCTGAGCTCTGAGTGAGCTTGAGCTCTCACGATGGCTTCAAGCTTACTGCATGTAAGTACCGAGGCTGAATCTTACTGAGAGAATCACTCACATATTTGCTGAGTAGAGTGATTATCACCTGTTCAGCTTGCATTTGATAAGCCATTAAATCAACAGTTCGACAACAACAAACATCATTATTACACAAAATATGCAGAAACAATATAAAAATGCAGAAAGTATCAGACTACAAACAACTCATCAAGCAATAATCCGACCATCCGAAAACTGGGAGATAGGTTGCCATTGCAAAGAAGCTAAGATTTAAGCTTCTTACTGGTGCCATCCCATTGCCAGCAAGGCTCCACCGATTTATTTTGGGCGAGGCGTGGATCCAACGCCATCGTGGCGATGACAGAACGGTGAAGTCTTTCGACGAATAGTAATGTGCGCCGAGTCTGGGGAAGGATCAGCTTCGATCTGATGGGTGTGGTGGATACGAATGTCAGCCTTGTGGCTTGCGTGAGATGCTGATGATTGAGTCGCTTGATCGTCGAACCACGAGTGCATAGGGCTGAGAACTAATGCGGTGCAGTAATAATGTCGTTGGAAAAACACGGCTTGTATGACAGCTGAGGCTCAGATGATTAGGTTTCGACGGAATTCGAAAGCTTCTACAAAGGTGGGGAGATCTCCAACGGTGGCGTTGTTGGTTGGAGCTGTACGACACGTGACCATGTATGACTTCACGAGTTGCGCAAGATGCCTTCAGATTTCTATGCCTGTTGGAGTTGGAAAAAAAGGATGCGAGGCTGACGGAGCTGATGGATGCAAAAGGTCCTTGTGCACCTCATACCGAGGCCCTGTTTCTTTCGGGCAAGCCGCCACTGACCTGAGAAGTGGGAAGAATGCCACTAAGCGAGGATGTGGAGAAAACAACAGTGCTGAGATCTCCGTTTCAGTGAGAGAGCTGCACTAACTGCAACACGGCGGCAATCAACTCAGGAAGAAAGACAACGGCGAATGGACCCTTTTTCGGAAGTGATGTCATCGTGGGGAATTGAGGGTAAGAATAAGTTCGTAATTTACGTTGCCGAGAAGTCGGATATGATGCCGAGAAACCAGCAAGACTCGTGACCTCGTGTTGAGTCCAAACACGGACACGAAGTTAAGTACTTCCGCAAACGGCCGTTACTTTGTCAATCGCCGTCTATTTACGACATACTTCCGTGTCTTGTCATGATGAAAATCAGTTCTATCCGACATTCCGAAGTTTTGACGTTTGATTCTTCAAGATCAAATCTGCTCGGCACGCGGAAGTATTATGGAGATATACGTACGGAGGTATACGAGAGTCATAAAATCAAGCTCGTAGTTGCCCGGATCTGACTGCTTGTCATCACATGAGCAACGACTTTACGGCCTTGATTGTCGCAGCCATGTTTGTCTCGGCACTGGAAAAGCCCAAGAAAACTGAATTCCTTCCCCGATCGCTTACGAATTTACCGACCGGGTATGACAATGTCAACAATGCAATTTTCTGAATGGTCGGCTGTCTTCCGTGGTAATCTTTTTCAAAAGACAATTCTCAATCCGGAAAAAGTATGAAACAAGAGTTCTGACAACGTCTGCGAATCGAATTGGCAAGATTTGGTGCGATAATGGACCATCAATCAACGATTAAGTTAAATGAAAGAAATCCAGAGAGAACAGGGATTCAGAAAAAACTGGCTCTTGAGACCATCAAGACAGAAGCCCATTGGTGAAGAAACCAAAAAGGCAACATCTTTCAGCCAAACCAATCCATTTCCCAACCCTGAGGTTGTCTTTTCAATTTATCCTGCGGCAGCCACTGTCTCTCCCTTCCATGTATACCGCACACCTCGATTTCCACACAGTCTCGTAGCTTGATGTCCAAAGGATTCCAGTCCCCTATCTTACCCGTTTCCTTGAGCTTCTCGAATTGTCTTCGCATCTCAGCTTCGACCGCAGCCCAATGGTCGCTGAGTGCTGTTTCCTTGGTCAGAGGATCAAGATACCAAGGATTACCTGTGACAAGATCTGCCTGCAAAGTGTGATCGGTGTAGACGAAGCTGCATCTCTTGATCTTGGGTAGGGCATTGAGTGTTTGAACCCTGTTGTAAAGAGCGAGTGGTTAGCGAGTCTGTCAATAGGGATCTAACACCAAGATAAACATACGGATGCTCGTAGTCGTTAAACTTGTTCCCAAATGTTACCCTGAACTCCATATTCTGTGTCGCCATCCGCCAGTTCCACAACATCCAATCAACCGCAATATTTTTGAAGTCATTGAGTAGACCCTGCCTGCTCAACTGAGCCAAGAGAACCACATTCTCGTCCGAGTTATCCTTAATCTCGAAATACGGTGTGTCGAGCTCGAAATTCCAGAATGCGTTAAACTTTGGTCGCAAGAACCGAAAACCTTCTGCTCGTGAGGTTCGATCTACCGAGAGGAGTGCTGGGTGTCGACCACCGTAGGACGCAGGCTTCGTGGTCGCGGTCCCATTCTTCTTTTTGTTCTTGGACTTGGAGAGGGTGACGAGCATGACACGAGG
Organism: Cadophora malorum; assembly: GCA_017365405.1. Lineage (NCBI taxonomy): Eukaryota > Fungi > Ascomycota > Leotiomycetes > Helotiales > Ploettnerulaceae > Cadophora > Cadophora malorum. The sequence goes on along the minus strand of JAFJYH010000405.1, from coordinate 8,138 downwards.
ACCTGGTAGTGTCTCACGCCATATTTTCTGGCGGATCTCAAGTGGTAAGTTCGAGAATTTGGGGAAGATGGCAGTAGTGTTCGAGGAGGAGGAAGTCTTGGTCTTGGACTTCGCGGTGGCCATGCGATTCAAGAGACTTCGTAAAGGCATATTGGGCAAGCACATTTTCTGCTGACTGCTTTAGGATTCGACTTTATTGACGAAAGATAGTGATAATGTGTTTATGGCGAGCTCTGGAGAATTTATGCTACCTCTGTGCCGCATCGATAGACATCTGGTGGCTGCAAGGCTCCCACCGGATAAATCGAATTCGCTGTACATTTCCACTCACCGAAAACATCGATAATTCGACTTCTCACTCTCAACGACGTAATCGGAGCATGCGATAGCACAAGCCCGAAGAATGTTACAATTAAATAAGCTTTAGAAACATAGAGCCCGGACTCTGAGAGCAGGAGTTACATCGAGTCTGCCTTAGTCACTACCAACGCGTTTTTGCACAATTTCAATCAGGGTCTACGGGGTAATGCTTTTGATTTTGACGATTGGAAACTGTGCATAATTGATCTTCTGTTTACTCCGTGTACTAGAGGAATGAAATGCGATCGCGATGTAATGGTCTGCAGTCTCCTGCTCATATCGAAACTTGTTTGCTGTCTTCCGGGCATGTGATGGATCTTTAGCGCCTGGTCTGATCTTATCTGGTGGCTGAGTATAGACACATGAATGTGGTACCAGAACCGTGTATTTAATGCGTGCGCTGTTGAATGTCGCTGTGTAGGAGTGTGTAGGCTTTCAAGGCTGATTCATTGGCAGATTTGCTGCAGGCGGTAGCGCGAACTTCTCTGAGCTGGTCTCACAACTTCTTTCCATGATCTTACGGTCGAAACCCAGATCGACTTCGATAACTCCCTCGGTGACAACATGGAGCCACCCGTCGCATTAGCCTTAGCAGGCAAAGTGCTTCAGTTTATAGACTTCGGGTGCAAGTTATCTTCGCAAGGCTGTGAGCTGTACAAGTCTACCGACGGACGCTTGGCGGTAGACGACGAGATTAGGCTCATCGCTGCGGAGCTTCAGGACTTTGTATCCAAGATCAAGTGTCCAGTAGTGAATTTTGGAACATTTAATATCCTGCAAGCTTCAGCTCCTACCCAAGGGCAAGCACCGGATACGAATTTCGAGAAGATCTGTCACGAGGCTGTGAAGATTGCTGAAGCTATCTTGAGCAAACTCAAGAATCGAAAGCTGGATAAGAATCGAAATCGAAAGTTTGAGTCGTTCAAGCGTGTATGGAGATAGATATGGTCCCAGGGGGAGTTAGATGCTCTCTTCGAGAGGCTTTCCCGGCTGAAAGAGGCGATCGATTCTGATATGCTAGCAGCAGTCTTGTCAGTCGACGTGTATTTGGAATGTTCTTTTGTATCTCAGCTGACACGTATGAAGATTTAAGGTCAACGAGCTCGGCGATGACAGTGCTCGTGCTTTGGCTCACTACCAAGCGTTCCATCAATGGGTGCGATCAATGCTCGGATCAGCGGTTGACACATCCCAGGCCAATGACCGAGAAGTTGTGGCAGGTGTGGCACAACTCGCGAGTCGAATGGAACTCTTCTTGGACGATATCCGACATTATAAGCGGAATGTGATTATGGAAGAAGTAGGAGCCGATCTAGGGATGTTGTCATTGAACGGAAAGACGCGAGAGGGGGAAGCCTTCACTCTTGCGCAGTGGGACGAGAATCAGCTCCAGAGCCTGGTGAACAACAGCATTCTCAACCATTTGACATACGAAATGCTGCCAAAGCGGTACGAGGCAGTTGCCGAAGCCCACCCGAATACTTTCGAATGGGCTTTTCAGATCTCAAGGGCACAAGTCTGTCAACATGGCTGCAGAGTCAAGATGGATTATTCTGGGTCAGCGGAAAGCCTGGCTCTGGAAAATCAACCCTCATGAAGCACACATTAGACGACGAAAGGACAAAAGTCTCCTTGGGGAGATGGGCCTTTGATCATCGCGAGCTTCTTCTTCTGGAACAGTGGAACCGTGGAGCAGAGATCTCAGCTTGGAATGCTTCGATCGCTTTTGTTATAAGTTTTCGAACAAAGACCCGAGTTGGTCCCAGTGGTACTTCCATCGCTTTGGCTTAAGCAGTACGGTAAATATCTGACCAATGGACCGGCTAGAGTCTGGTCGGAGAAGTGGTCTTCGAAAATGCTCATGGCAGCTTTCAGGCGCCTCACATCTCAGCAAGAAGTGAATTGCAAGCTGTTCTTCCTGATTGACGGCCTCGACGAGTTTGACGGAGACCACGAACTTCTCGCAGAGTTTTGGAACGACATATCGAGGAAAGTTGTCCCAAATAGCAAGAGCTCTGTCAAGCTCTGTGTGTCGAGTCGGCCATATGTGGTATTTCAGGAAAACTTCGAAGGGCATCCAAACTTGAAATTGCAAGAACTTACGATTCATGATATCACATTGTTTGTCCGTGATCGATTCCGTACGAATGGAGCTTATAAAAAGCTAGTAGTGCGACAGACTACAGCTAGTAATGAGCTGATTCCAGCTATCGTATCAAAAGCGGACGGAGTTTTCCTCTGGGTAATTCGTTGTCAAGGATCTTCTCAGGGGAATTCGAAATCGTGACACCATACTTGACTTATGGCGACGGCTTGACGCGCTTCCACGGGAATTGGAGCCACTATACCTTAGAATTATGTCACAAATTGAACCTTCATATCTCAGCTGGGCGTCCAAAACGTTTCAAATCATCCGCGCGCACGAAATTGTACCGTCCCTCGACATCTTGATTATGGGCGTGGCTTAAGGGCTGCGAGATTCTTGACAATTGTGGAATTGTACTACGCCCTGGATGACAACCTTGAAATCACGATTGTCCAAGAGATGGGGGATGTTGAGCTTGACACTAGATGCCGCGAAACGCACCACCATGTAACTGCTAGGTGTGCTTGCCTTTTGGAAGTCAGCGAAGCATCAAAGGCACGCGACGGGCAGATTCAATATCTGCACCGTACTGTCAAAGATTTTTTAGAGGAGCCGTCTCGCTGGGCGGCGATTCTTAATGACACAAAGGCTGTCTTCGATCCGTGGTGGTCAATGTTGCGAAGCAAAGGTTTGCTAGCCTACCAACTCCTTGCAGAGCAAGCCGAATCAGTCGACGAAAGGTTGGAAATTATTTGCCCCGAGATGCTGGTATGCTCTATGGAAATAGATCAGCAAAGTCCGTACCGCCTATGTAGGATGGACGTGCTCTTGATGTCGACAACTTGCTTAAGCAGTATGACGGCAGCGTTGACCTTCTCGCCGTATATGGAAATTGGTATGATAGGATGGAAGGTGATGACTCTCCCTCAGGCATACGCAGCCCTCTACTTGCCTGTGCACTAGTCCTCAATTTCTTGCAGTACGTGGCTCTAAGATTGATGAAATATCGGAAACAAAATCCGGAAGTGGGAAAAAAAGCTGCAACATTTATGCACCGCTACTTGAAAGACATACGAATGCGTGGACTAGATATGGCTATGATGCTGGTCAAGCAAGGCGCTGATGTGAACGTACTCGATAAAAAGGATTCCAACGTGACTGTATGGGGGTCGATGCTCGCCGATCGACTTCAAATTAATGGATTCAACCCGATCATAGATTTGGACCCAATACTGCCACAGTTCATCAGCACTGCTCTGGCTCGCGGGGCTGATCCTAATGTGTCAATTGGGTGGCAGGAGAAGTCACTTGCTGAAGTCGTCCAACACAAGACATTCCCTCACTATCCTGCCGAAGCAAAACAATTACAAGAAGACATCAAGAAAGCTGTCAAGAATCCCAAACGAGGGAGCAATTTCGTGGAAATAGAAGGGATGCAAAGTGGTTCCGAAAGCGCGACGACGATACAACAGCCAATGATGCCCAAGCAAAAGCGTTTAAGGCCGCATTAGTAGAAGATAATACTCTTGAACAGCAGTCTTTGGTTCAATTCAAGGTTCTGAGTAGATGTGTATAGAAGAAACAGAACGAAGGAACAGAATGAAGGAGCTTTCAGATCACAGATTTTGATCACAGATGACTACGGAAACAAAGATTCAGCGAACGAGAAGTAAATTCAAAAGGTATCTAAATGTTTAATATGCCACAAAATCACAACATGTCGATTTCCAATCCTCGACGTTCAACACCACTTGGTTTGTCTCCCATCAATTTCATCCCGAGGATCATCTTGACCTCAGGACAATATTCCATGATATGGGCAACCTTCTCCTCATTATCCCATAGCTAAATTCGTCAGCGCTGCTCTTTTCTCAAGCGCGGGATAAATGGAAGTCCTTACCTGACCATGATGAACGCCCATCCATCCAACATGATACCCCATAGGACTCTCATCCCACACATTCGCCTCAACACTAAATGTCTTACTCACCGACGCATTCGCCATATGCGCCCCAGGCAACTTATTCATCCTATTCCCCAACCACTCATCCTCCATCTGAATATGTCCCATCTCCCTGCGTTCCCTCTCCAACACCATCAAAATCCTACTCACCCTCCTCAAACTCAGCCCACCATTCCCCCCAAATTTCGACTCCGGTCTCCATGGCGCCCCAATATAATCCCACTCCAGAAAATCATTAACCGTCTTCGGGCTCTTCGCACACAATACACTATCCGGCTGAAACACCAGGAGATGTTCCGCGGGCGCAAGATGATGCGTGTACAAATACGGATCCGTAAACATCTGACTGATCTCCTGCCTGCCAGCCATGGAATAGTTGCCCGGTATTCCTGTTATTATTATTTTTCCGGCGGCTTCTAATCGTGCGATGAATGGGTTGGAGCGCATGAAGAGCATGGCTTCGGGGGACCCCATGAAGCGGAATCGCCATTCTGGGGGAACGAGGTTGGTCATGTGGGCGAAGAGGGCGGGGAGGTGAGGGAGTGGTCGCGTTTCGACCAGGAAGGCGAGTTTGCGCTCATCGTAGGGTTTTTGGAGGGTTGGACAGAAGGGGGTTTCGGGGATTTGGATGCGGTCGCGGTAATATGAGGGTTGAAGGATATTTGCTGAGCTGGAAGTAAATATGTCTGTTAGTCGAAGTACATCTGGAGGTTTTGTTCTAGCTCGAGAGCTTGAGGTTCTGCAATGCGCTGCTTCGGAAGGATAGGGGAATTGTGGATTATTTGGACCCTTACAAATAGTAGAACACAAGCGCTGATGCAACGACGAAGAAAGTCCCCACGCCAGTCAGGATCTTGCGACTTGTTGTCGCGGCTGACAGCACCGCAACAAACTTCATCGCTCAACTTCTCGCTCGCCCTGGACTCAAAGGTCACTGTCGCGTGCTCAGGTGCGATATCGAGACAAGCTCCCGAGTCCGCCATTTTTGGGGTTTGGGCCTTTTGTCTTGTCCAACAAGCCATCGACTGTGCCACGGCGCCTTAACATCGGGATGAGATGCAATCTGGACCCTGAGTGGATGCTGAAGCGGCTGGGCGTCCAATCCGTCGACTGCTGCAGGGTATCCGGATGCATCGTGAGGCCCTATTCGGGAAAGTTACGGGGCTGAATGATGGGTAATCTCCAGGTGTACGAGACAACGTATGATCTTGGGAAAGATGAAGATAATAGGGGGCAATTAAGCGATGGAAAGTAAACAGTTTCAGTAATGACTTTGACACAGGTTTTGTTTACGTTCCCCTTGAACTTCTGCAGGGCTTGGCGAAGTGCCATTGTTCTGGAAGGAATGGAGACGCGCTAAGATTTAAGGTTTCAGTGGACGAACCCCACGTGCATTGACGTCTTCAGCATGTCTACCTTGTCGGAGGGACCCCTCCATGTCATCTTCTGAATAGCTTCAACCTTTCACCTCATAAACCCCCTATGTTCAAGCCAGTTTCAATTGGCAGATTAAGATCACTATCCACAATGGCTACCGATGCAGCAGCAAAAGCCTTCTTCTCCGCACCACAATTCGCAGTTGTCGGCGCATCGAGCGACCCCACCAAGTTCGGCCACAAGAGTAGCTCCCCTCCCCATACTTTCCAGGACAATCAGAATACGATGCTAACAAAAGTAAACAGTATTCACATGGTACACACACCACAACCTCCCCGTAACACCCATTAACCCCTCGACCCCCGAAATCAAAGCCTTCCCACCCTACCCGGCGCTCGACATCCAATCCTACTCCACACTCCCCAACCTCTCCGCTCTACCAAACCCAAGCCAAACATCCGTCTCGATCATCACACCACCGAAAGTCACGCTCAAAGTGTTGGAAGAGGCGAAGAAGTTGGGTGTGCAGGGTGTCTGGTTACAGCCGGGGAGCTTTGATGATGAGATTTTGGGGTATGCGTTGAAGGAATTTAAGGCTGCTGTTGGGGGTGATGGGGGGAGGGGTCATGAGGGGTGGTGTGTCCTTGTTGATGGGGAGAGGGCGGCGAAGGCTGCGGGGAAGAGCTTCAAGTTGTGAATGAGGGTGAGATTGATGGGAGTGTCGAGAGGGTGAGTTGGGCTTGGGAGGGTCTTGTGGTCCAGATATTTTGCACTGCCTGATTTGATATGTGAAGGGGTGAATGGGATACCAGAATGGACTATCTGCAGTGTAAAAGCATGTGACTTCATGATGACTAGGACAACCTTTAGTTCGGGCAGAATTGCTAGAGAACACCTTTTGGAGATTACGCTTTTTTGATTGTGATACCGTCACTTCGAGCTTACTTTCTGTCGACTTCGTATTGACAATAAACCATGGCCGGATATGAATTTCTTTTCTGGATTGACAGTAGCCGTCCATGGTAATGCCTTCTTATGAATTCTTACTATGATTCTTCAACTGCTTTCTTCATCCTCTGTTCTGGTATCTCCTCTGCTCCTCTGTCTACATCTGAAAGCCTCGCCAAGGGAAGGCTGAAGGAGCCGAGGCCCAACGGAAGACAGGATCCTACAGCCTCGTAGATCATCACGGCAATCCGACATCTCATTAATCTACGTACAGTAAAACAACATAACGATCAATTGAACTCTACCTTTCGATCAAACTCTCACAAGTTCTTCTTCGGTCATTTTCAAGGCAGGAATTTCTCTGCCCTTCAGTAGTCTTCCCAATCCCCAATTATACCTGAGAAGCTGCATTGGGCCTTCATCCCACCCTCACAAGCTGTTCGTCTACATCAAAGCAGCTATAGGGACCTGTAGAAGGTACTCCTTCATAACAGCACAGGGCCTCCCTTTACCTCGGATTTTCCCGTCGCAAAACAAGAGTCAAGCAAAATGACAACCTTCGCGCAAGTCTATCCATTCCCCCCATCCCTCTTGCCTCTCCCTCCCTCTCTCCAATCAGTCATTCTAACATTCCTTCTCCCCTTCAGCAAATCAACCTTCAACGCCCTCACCTACGCCACCTTCCGCCCAACCTACCCACCTCAAATCTTCAAAACCGTCCTCTCCTACCACGCCTCCTCCCCCTCCCCAAAACAACACACCCTCCTCGACCTAGGCTGCGGCCATGGCCTCATATCCCGCGCCTTGTCCCCTCACTTCGACCGAGTAATAGGCACCGATCCCTCTGCAAAGATGATCACGCAAGCCATCTCCTCCACACCTTTTTGCAATGAGGGTGCAGGCGGGGGCTCAGTTCAAGATACAGACAAACCGGCAGAGAAAGATACAGGCAAAGAGAAATTTCCCAACATCTCATTCCGCCAAGCCTCAGCGGAGGATCTGTGGTTTGTAAAGGATGGAGAACTGGATATGGCAGTAGCCGGCCAAGCAGCGCACTGGTTCGATTACACGCGCGTTTGGGCAGAGCTGAGTAGGACGGTGAGGAGGGGAGGAACAGTCGCTTTCTGGGGATATAAAGATAATGTTTTTGTGGATCATCCGAAGGCTACTGCTGTGTTGGATAAATACTGCTATGGGGAGGATAAGATGGGACCGTACTGGGAACAGCCTGGACGGGATATTCTTAGGAATTTGCTTAGGGAGGTTGTTCCACCGGAGACGGAGTGGGAAGGGGTACAGAGGGTGGAGTATGAGCCTGATTTAGGGGGAAAGGGGAAGGGGAAGGGGAATGGGAATGGGGAGGTACTAATGCAGAGGAGACTGAGATTGGGGGAGGTGGAGGGG
>JAFJYH010000404.1:0-35591 GCA_017365405.1 Cadophora malorum | reverse complement strand
AGATGATTCATCCCGTGACTTGATCACGTGACCCATAGCTTCTCTGTGCAGGGTTGGGGTCCAATGGCCTCAACCGACTGCCGAGCCTCAGGGCTATGTCACCTGTTCCAGCGCTAGTCTGTAACACAACCATGGAACATATATGGGGCAAGTGAAAATCTTCTTAAAATCAGAAGACAGGAACGAAGCCTTTCGAGAGGTTGTAGCTTTGATCTCAATCGAATTCTGTCCCGTCTCCGATCGTATTACGCGAAAATAAAAAAGACTGCTGGAAAACGACCCCTGAATGAACTACTGCTGACAACCCGTCCCTATCAATCATTTCGATAATAGTGAAAAGGCAACACCTTACCATCTCAGATCCAGCATGGCATCAGCTTCACCTCTGTAACGAATATGGCGTAGTCAGTTATTCAAAACGTCATTTCCATGATACAAGGGGCGGCGAAGGGCTTCCTACGAAGCACAAAGATCGTAAACAGTCATATTAATGAGGCAGGCGCCTGACGAGCAGACATAAGATATAGGAATCAATAGAGACGCAAGGATGGAAGGTACAAGAGAGATACAAGGTAGAAGAAAGCCCTGCTGCTCCCAGTCAAACGCGCAAAAAAGTAACAAGAAAGTAAGGAATGTGATCAAAGTTCACTGCAGTACCAGTTGACGCCAGCCCTGGATTCAGAGTTCACGGTTCAGCCCGTGCTGGAACTCGAACTCTATCCCGCCCTTCCCCGCTGTCTTCACCATTCACTGCGTTCTCCTCGGCTACCATTTCCATTCTAGATTTCACCTTTCCTACGCTCCTCTCCCTGGGTGTCCCTTCTGAGTTCTTTCCTCCTCGATTTCTTTCCTCTCTAGCTTGATTCGAGCCAGCTACACATGCTCGATCCCGTGAGATTTGTTGTATTGACGCATCGGATGCCTTCCCAAGGATTTGCGTCGCCCCTGTCTCTGCCGTAACTCTCCTGGCTGAGATAAGATCTTCAAGCGTTGTAACAATCGCCTGAAATGAATTCGGGCCCGTCGAAATATCCTCAAAAACGTTAGTTCGGGGCAGACTGGCTTGCTCAACAGCTTCGTCACAGATATTAATGCATTTGTTGATGTTGTCCCAGTCTTCCTGAGTTCGTTGTCGTCCTGGATCATCGCCACCTTCGGTCATGTCTCTTCGCACAGAGAGACTTTGCATCCTGTTGTCCATCTGCTGCAGATGGTCTTCGAGCTCGCATGCCACCTCACTGAGCGTTCCTCTACATAACCGGACACCGTTGGAGATTGCACGGGGGCCTGAGAGGAGATCTCCTAGCGTTACGGCCTGTGTGTAACGGCTTTTATCGGCTGCGAAGAGATCCTTGGAGCTATTGCGCCAGTGTTGCTCAATATGCGCAGAGATCTGGGCCAAAACTGCGAGGCATTTTTGCGTACTCTCCATCTTTTCTTGGATATATTCCCGCTCAGCAGCATCTTCGTTAGATGTGCTACCGCTTGGCGTACCAAATGTCTGCAGTTTGGTTTCAAATCCTAGAAGCTGTTCTTGAAGCTCCTGTTTCGTTTCGATAGCGAGCGCCTTAAGTTCTTGGACGACTTTGGCAGTCGTGTTGACTACACGTCTATGTGTTGTACTTTTAGTTTCATTATCGAGAAATTGGGCATTCAACTTACAAGTTGGCTCCACCAAGGGCAAGATTAATGGTCGCTTTATATATTGCTAGATTGTCCTTCATTGCGGCAATCTCAGCTCCTTTGAATTGTAGCTTCGACCAGTCCCAAGCAATTGCCAATGTCCCACCAGAAGTCGACGAGCACCCGATGATCAGTGCTTGAAGTTCCTGACATGTTCTAGCGCAGCCTTTCAGAGGGCTGTCAAGTTCCGGGAGTCCTGCTCCACTGTTGTCGAGTAGTCGAAGGAGATTTTGCAAGACCATAGCGAGTGCTTCAAGTTCTTTCCGAAGCTCACGCATGACTTTTTGGTTGCCTTGGAAGTCTAAAACGATGTTCTGGAGAGAAGTGCATGATGTGATAGCGAATTGCAAGAATGTTAGACAACCAGATCCGAGACCAACTATTTCAACAAGTCCGGCCATTTTGCTTGAGAGCGAGAGAGTATGTTAGGTAGGAAGGATGTAGTGAGAAGAAACGTATAAGCGGAAGAACAGACAAGAAAGAAAGAAGTTCCACCGGGCTTAAATACTTCGCCGATGGAAGTTCTGACAAAGATTTTGGGCGGCTGTGGCCAGCTGCTCAGTGGAATACATCAACAGGCAGTATGTTTCTACCTATTAATACACTCCAATTTCGTCAAAAGTAAAAAACGACGACAGCTTCAGTGCTGGTGTCGGGGGGAATTTTTGGGCGGTTAGGAGCCTAGCGGCGAAGACAACACACGGCTGGAATAATGAAACAGAATTGCAGAGTCGCGCGGTTAGTGTTCTGGCAACGGCTTTGACGAGCATGATCCCTGCGTTCACGGTCAACTGGAACGCCACATTCTCGCGGCACAGAGAACATCGAATCTTGATGATGGCGTTCGCATTACGACAAGAAGTGTCAGATGTATACGCTCGCCAGGTATATCGCTCACATGTCTTTCATTCGTCTTCTATTGTGAATGCAGATGTCTGTCGAGGCCGAATTCTTCATATGAGTGTCTTGAAGCAGCCAATTTGTCTCCCAAATCTCCGACTTTGCATGATCAGGTCTGAGGACTGGCTCATACCCACGTAACGCCTTTGAAAACATGGTTCTAGCCTACGTTAGATCAACTAGGCCTGCGAGAAGGAAGCTTAAGCTGACGATGGTGTTTGGTAATCGGCGGTAAGATATTACTATCTGGACCAACCGCCTTCCTGTAGCCTTGTAGCGCTCTAAACCCGAAATCCTTTCCAATACACAACAGCCCCCTGACAAGGGGATAGAGAGGAGCCAGGGGTTCACCCTCAGGAGAAACTTCCCCGAAAGCATTCGTGGAGGCGTTCGTGGAGGCTATGAAACGCAAAGGTAGTAGCGTGAGGCGCCCTCGTGATAATCGCAGAGAGCCTTCGCCAGTCACAATGCGGCGGTTGACAGCGTACTGATGCCATACTCAGACCACGATCATGAGCTAAACCTTGACCCCCAGCAGAGCACGAGACGTTGAGATAATGCGATCACCTTTGCACCCAGTGGAATCAGAACAGAAAAAGAATGTATCGAAACGGCCCTGCACATCCTTATTCTCAAAGTCATGGTAGCCAAAAACAAACGGCAATCTAAACAATTAGTCGCTTAGCCGGAACTCGAGAGACTGTTCCGTGAAACCTCTCTGCGTGGATCAGCAATTCTTTTCTGGTCTCGAGCCGCACACCACAGTCCATGCAATCAATAAATTGCCTATCGTCTAATTTGCTTACATGCTTCCTCAGAAAGTGTCGACTCAGGGAACCCGGGGTTGAATATGTGGCGACCCTCTCACGCATTGTCAGGTGCGGATTTCTAAAACATACAAAACATACTTTGGGCCTTTTGTCAGTCTTGATCGAAGATATCGCGTAGCGGAGTGCGACATCTGGCTCAGCAGCTTGCACGAGGGGGCTGATAATCGTGCTAGGAGGATCACGCTGAATATGGCGAGACGGTGCCTTCTCTTTTATGCCGCAGTATAACGTAATCGCGTTGATAGCCGTGATTCTCCGTTGCAGTTTCTATTCGGGTGACTTCCCAGGTAAGGTAAGGATCGCGTTTATCAAGCCAAGCTGCTTTGGCGACATGTTTGCTCGGACCAAGGCGTCTCGTATGTCCTTATCGACCACCATGCTTAACAGCTGCCGTTCGCTATCCTTTACCGGCTGCTTTGACTTATACCGTTCCTTAACATTCTTGAGGAGTTCTCTCCGCTTCCGCTGCTTCTTATTATGCAATCGCTTGATAACCTTCTGGAGTCTATTATCTTTCTGGCTCTTAACAGAAGCGTTAGACAGGTTCTTCACTTAGTTGTGCAACTTCATGATATATGGCAGGTTGTTAATTGATGCCGTTTGTTCCGGTGTCAACTTCCGCGAGCGGCGGGAGTTGATCAAGCGGCTCATGGAGCATGCAAACCGCATGAGGTCCTTTTAAGTGTCCAGCCTTTGATACACGCCCTGAAGGTTAACGTTGATACCATTGAGATAGTGTTTTAAGAAAGTGCCGATACTTGCATGCTGCAGAATTTTATTCTAAAGCGAATCGCTAACATCCGCTATTTGGAAAATCTTGAGTCAGTATGATGCTAAGGTAATGAAGGATTGGGCACTTACGACTCTCATTCAGCCCTTTGGCTGCACCATCTCGGAGGTTGTAAGGCTTTAATACCTGACTAAAGCCGGTAATCTTACCCCTTACCTTTATCTGGTATCGTATTGACCCGGATGAGACTTGTAGCTCGCAAGCAATACGAACGCCTTGTGCTTTACGAATCGCTTTATAGAAGATGAATTTGTTATTCATGTTGTCTCGTAGCGGTAGTGGCTGCTTATTAAGTCCCTTAAGGACTTTGAGGCTGTATAACCTTTTTGGATAATCAATACTCGGAGACTTAAATGCACAAGTCTTGAAAAGCATACCAAATAGGAAGACGTGCGGGCTAAGCACAAGGGTTGGATTGTAGATAATCTTGGGAATTTTGAATTCGTTTCTAGCAAGGTTAGCAAAGCATATCAGTGTAGCTAGAGGCGGAGGAAGGGAACGTACACATCTTTGGAGCCGAGAAATCCTTTCGTGAATTCGGGCGTCAATTTAATAAAAATACGAGGACGACCACCTCCGTTGGGATTTCGAATCAAAGTCAACTTTAGGTGTCGATACCGGAGCTCAATCAAAGCCTCCAGCCGATTCCCTATGATACCTGCAAGCTGACAGAATAGGACGAGTTGGATTCGGAGCCATCCGATATCATAAGTCATCTCGATTGTAGCTAGAAGGACTCGCGCGAATTCAGCTAGATCCTTGGCATACATGGTCGCACTCGGCCGCTTTATGAAATCAAGGTCCTTTTCTACTGCTACGATCTTGACGACCTAAGGATCTCGTTAGCGTAAATTACAACTATTAAAAGGTATGGGAAGGCTCACATCTTGACCATTCACCTGGATCATAGGGTTAAGCTTCCTCCCACTTTCAATCTTGTACACTATCAGGTAGCACTTCCAGAATGTCTCCAGCGAGCTTGCGTATTTGATTCCTGGCCGCCTCCGGCCACCTTTCCCTCGTCGTTGATCGCACGCCCAGCTAAGGAAGCCGTGGATAAATTGGGGCGAGATTTCCTTGTAGCATTTCGCTAAATCCCAGGTCTGGAAAGTGCAATATCTGAATACGAAACACAGGTTAATTAAATTTTTTCATGCAAGTGAGATAAATATTGCTCATACTATTTATAATGCTCCTTCACCCGGTCAAGCTAAGCTTACATCTTGAGGCTGTATCGCCTTTGTCGGAGACGCTGCACGTCGAGGTTTGCAACGTTGGCGCGATAGTGCTCTGGAGGATGTCGTACTTTATCATCGTAAAGATCGTCATCGTTATCATTATCCTCCTTGGCTAGGAGGTTATCCAGGTCAGTATCGGTTTCAAAGTCTGCTTCGTCATCAAACAAGCTGTCCGTATCGGAATCGGAAGTGCTCTTATCGTCGAGTGTCGGCACATCTGCAGTATATCTCGCTCGAGGCATAGACACATGTGTGGGGAGAAGGAGCTGTGTGAAGAAGAGACGAGTAGAGAGAGGAAGAAATGACAAAGCGATAAAGAAGAGAAGGGACTGAAATGGGGGATGTCGAGAGAGGAGGGAGAGGATGTTGGTTTGGAGTGTGCGATGAGAAAGACGGAGGGTACGGAAGGAGGCGCCAGCCCTTTATACTTAGGTCAGAGTCGCTCACAGTGCTCTGTTTCTGGCACCCGCAAGATTCGGGGGGCTGCTAAGTGGGAGTGGGAAGGGAAGGAGAAGTGACGGGTGAGACGAGAAGCAGAGGGGTGATGCTCTCTGAGTGCACGGTCCACGGTACCTGGATCGAGGTGCGCGGTAAAGAGAGATGGGGTGTGGATTTAGCTCAGAACTGGTTAGCAGACCCCCAAAAACAGCGACCAAAACCACCGAAAACAGCATCCTGCTAACCGTTTCATTGTTAAATAGAGCAAAAAGAAATAAAAAGGAACTTACGAAATTGTTAATCTTAAGAATTATGATATGATAATGAAGGGTTTTGATTTTACTTAAAAAGGCAACATTAATATTCTTGGAGGTTTTTGATTTAGCAATTACACTAATAGATTTGACATTGATAAAAGTCGTAGCGATAATAATAATATCTTTTTAATTGCTAGCAAAAATTACATTAATAAAAGCATTGTACTTTAGTATAATGAAGTTTGGAAGTTATAGCAATTATTAACATTGGACTTAAATTGGGAAGGTAACAAATAAATTGCAAAGCAAAAAAGAAATTAAAGGTATTTATTAAAACGCAACTTTCTTTTTTATCGATGCAATATAAGCAACACTTAAATTTAACGTTATTAAAGCGATAATCATAATTTATATTAGTTTTAAAAGCGTTTACATATTGCATGCATAAATAATAATATAAAGCAATAAAAGTTTTAAAAGAAATTAGTATAAGCATTGTTTTTGTTAACAAGGATTTTATATTATTAAGCTATTGTTTTTAATAAAAGATATTTACTCGTAAAATAATTAATTAATTTAATATAAATTATGAAAATCAAATAATTAGCAAAAATTTGTTTTTAATAAAGATTAAGCTTATGCTTACAAATGTAGTTGTTATTATTATTGCTAAAAAAGAAATTAAGAATTTTAAAAAGAAAGGCATTATATATACGATTTTTATAACAAGCAAATGCGAAATCTTGCTTAAATCAGGGGGATTGCGAGGTATTTGCTTAATAATATTATCTCTCGCTTAACATATTTTGTTATTGTTATTTGCTATTATAGCATTATTTGCTTTTACTATATTACAATATCTTTGTAATAATATTAATAACATATCGAATTATTATTTTTCTTTAATTAGATATTGTGAATTTACACCGGTATGTGATATTATAAAGATAGTAAAAGTAGTAAAAACAAGTGCAATAATAATTCAATATCTTCAAGTTCTTTCGCTAAAGAAGTGCAAAAAGGCAAAGGATTTATATTTGTAATTGTAACCCCTTTAAAACCTCTTTAGCTACCGGCCGACTTTTAGCGTGAATATATCAAACATTTGGTATGGGTTTTATAAATTAACATGTTACAGACTAGCGCTGGAATAGGTGACATAGCCCTGAGGCTCAGCAATCGGTTAAGAATACTGGACCTCAACCTTGCATAAAGAAGCTATAAGTTACGTAATCAGATCATAAGATGAATTATTTAGATTTGCGGAGTTTGGGCGATGATTTAGATAATTTAAATGATTTAAAAAAACGAAAGTTTTATATAATATAAGCTATTTGCTTGCAATAAATAAAAGCTTTATACTTAACTTAAATATAATATTTTCATATCATATTTAATAACTTGTAACAATTATTAATCTTAATCAATAATAATATCTTTACCTATTTACCTAACCAATCTTCGCACTTTCAAGCAACATTAACTTAATTATATGTTATATTTTAAGCATCATATTAACAAGTACCAGCGCATACGTTAAATCAAGTAAAATGTTTTCTGTTTTAGGAAGTACTTGTGATATTCCAGCATTATCATCCGGCATAAAAGAAAAAGAAGCCACCTCAATTTCTACCGCTCTTGTCGGAAAGATCGATAAAAACCTCAAGTACAAGGTTATCAAACCCTTCAATAAAGAACGCAATCGCCTTCAAGGGTTCTTGCTACAATTACGATTATACATCAGGTTTAATAAAAGGCGCTTCAGGTTAAAGACGGAACAAGTCCTTTAAGTAGTTATGCTGCTTGAAGGCAAGGCTATAAATTGGATCAAAGGGTTCCTTGAGGATTACCTCATATGCAATAACAAAAATGAAGTTATTAACAAAAACAATGTGGATTTGCATCGATATGTGATATCACAAAGATAGTAAAAATAGCAAAAACAAATGCAATAGTGGTTCAGTATATTTAGGTTTTTTAGCTAAGGGAATATGAAAAGGTAGAAAATTTATACTCGTAATTATAACTCCCTTAAAACCCTTTTAGCTACTAACCGACTTCTAGCGTAAATATATCAAACACTTAATATGGGTCTTATGAATTAACACCAGCAAAATTACTTTTAAAAATATAACGTATTTTAACATGTAGCGATTAAATAGAAATACAAAAGAGTATAAGATAAAAATAATAGATTAAGCACAAAACAAATTATATAAAAGAAATAATATACTTTTCCCAAAAGAAAACTATAGCTGCAAGCTATCCGATTTCCCTTTAATACCTCTTTAACCTTTAAGCAAATGATTATGCTGAATAACGAAAGAAAACAATAAGTGATCTTAAAGCTTCAACGCAATGATTTCCTTTTATAACAACGTGCAATTAAGGAAAAATAACAACTCGATGCATCATTAATAGCGATATAAAAATATCGTAATATAATAAAAGCAAATAATATCGTAATAGCAAATAACAATAACAAGATATGCTAAGCGAAGAATAATATTATTAAGTAAATATCTCGCAACTTTTCTGATTTAAGTAAGATTTTATGTTTGCTTATTATAAGAATCATATATATAACGCCTTTCCTTTTAAAATTCTTGATTTTTCTCTTAACAATAATAATAATAATCACACTTGTAAGCATAAGCTTAATCTCCGCTAAAAACAAATTTTCGCTAATTGCTTGATTTTTATAATCTATATCAAATTAATCAAGCACTTCATAAGTAAATATTCTTTATCAAAAACAATAGCTTAATAATATAAAATCTTTGCTAATATAAATAATGCTTGCATCAATCCCTTCCAAAGCTTTTGTTGCTTCGTACCGCCATCTATGCATACAATGCATAAACACTTTTAAAACTAATATAAATTACAATTATCGCTTTAACAACATCAAGTTCAAGCGCTACTTATATTATATCAACAAAAAAAAAAGTTGCATCTTAATAAATACCTTTAATTTCTTTTTTGCTACGCAACTTATTCGCTACCCCCCTAATTCAGATTTAATGCTAATAATTACTATAACTTCTAAACTTTATTACACTAAAATATAATGCTTTTGTTAATGCAATTCTTGCTAGCAACTAAAAAGATGTTATTACCATTGCTATAACTTTTATTAATGTCAAATCTATTAGCGTAGCTATTAAATCAAAAACTTTTAAGGATATTAATGCTGCCTTTTTAAGCGAAATTAAGATCTTTCATTATCGTATTATAGCCCTCAAAACTAACAATTTCATAAGTTCCTCTTTATTTCTTTTTGCTAAATAAAACTTTTTGCTAAATAAAAGTTTTGTAAAAGATAAAGGAAATATTAAAGCAAATTCTTTTTATTATTACGCTTACCGCTGCTGCTATCGTCGCTGCAACCTTTTTAGCTTTCTTTTAGCTTTTAGCTAATAAGAAGCAAAAGAAGAAAAATAATAATAATAAACAAACCAAAAAGCGCAATAACGTTAGTCGTTTTATAATCATTAACGCTATTAAAAAAAAGAATAATAATAAGAAAAAGGCTAAAGCAAGAACCCTTGTTAAAGCCGTCGCTACTATCGCCGCCGTTGCTTTTAAAGTTAATAACATTTATGAAAACGATGCTTAAGGCTTTATTTCAGATTGACTTTGTAAGTTAGTTTTTTATAATAACATCTTCTTTATACTTTCGTACAAGAATAGCCTCCTATAATAAAATCGGCAATTAAGTCCCTATTAAGGTATTATTGCAAGGCTACCTCATTGATGCTTTAAATCAAAAAGTAGAAATCTAAATGAAAAATCATTCTCTTCGTCACCTCTTAATTCTTACTCCCATAAAAAATGTAAATATAAAACATATAAATAAATGTTACAAAGAAATACACAAAAAGATCTGATATAAGAAAATAAGCGAACATAAAAACCTCCCCCGCTACTTATCCAAATCGACGCCAATAAGCCGCTAAATCCATCCTTTTATTTTCACTTTTAATTTATTGATATCAATAAGCTTTTGCAAAGCCTTATTAAGATTAGCCTTCATTATTGCATCAATAAGATTGCTTGCTTTATCGATCCATTGCATCTTTATAAGTTCTTAACATTTATATAACTAACAAATTAACATAATATCAATTATCAAATGTTTTTCCTTTATTATACCAAGCTTAATAATACATTTATAAAGCAAAAAAAATCGATATAAATAATTATTAGCAATTACTTAATTTCAAATTTGTTAGTTATTATGTTGATAATGCTTAACAACGCAATTAATATATCAATTCCTACTATTATAATATATAATTCCGAAGTAAGCACAACACAAATTACCCTCTTGCATTTCATTAAACTCATATATATAATGTTCCCGATCAAGGTAAACTTCGCAATCCCTTCTAATTTGATGTTAATAATTAGCACAAACCCAATCTAGAAGCTCAAGTCTTTATTATTAACGAAGGATCCGTTAACAAAAATATAAATCTTAGCTAATTATAAGTTTATAAAGACGTACCAAAAACCCTTTTCCAAATTATTCATTTGCTATTGCAAACGTGCATTTAAAGCCTTGATTTCTTTTACTATTAAATTTTAATATTATGTTATCACTAACAAATCAAAAGCAACTTCCAATTAATAAATCGTAATTAAGTATATCCCATAAGCGCGTTACTTCATATAAGCTTGCTTATAATCTTTACTTGTAATATTTACCAACTTAATTTTTACTTTTTAACTTTTTTGCGACATATATAAGCTTTTATCATTTATAATTATTATGCAATCATTAAATATAAGTGAGTTGGTGAGGTTTAGGATCTATGTTAGTTTTGTTAAAAACTTAGCTTTATCGATCTCTATTTATTTTCTTATTAAAAATTTAGCATCTCCAAAGATCAAAGTATTATTTATTTGCATTTTAATAATTTCAAATGCATAATTATCTTTTATCATAACAAGTAAATATAAATCGTACATAAAAATCTTCATTTGTAAATTCTTCACATGATACTTGTGATACGTATTAAACTAATAATTTCCCGATTCTAATATACCGTATAGCAAGAGCATTACTATAAACATTATTCCTTTAAAAAATTCCTTTACGATCTCTTTTGATAGCTATGCAAAGATTTGCTAAATTAGTTTCATATGCGCTTAAACGTAAGCTTGCGTAATATCTTTAATTACTATATCTAGCTTAGATAAGTGCTAAAAGCGTTGCAAGTATTTTACTGCTGCAATCATATAAATGATAAGCCTTTAATTGATTCGCTAAATTATCGGTAATTAAGTTAATATCTCCTTCTTACTCTTATCATTAAAAGCTTGAATAACAAGTCTAAATTTCTTATATAATTTCATTATCTTCTTTCCCTTAACCTCATTTATCATGCGAAATTTAAAAATGCGTTATCCCTTAAGCTTAAAGTTGCTTTAATAAATTAAGATAAAGACGTCTTTTGCTATTAAAGTTTCGTATTTTATTTTCCAAAACATTTGAAATAGCTTGCTTTGCATTATAATCTTACTTTTAACGCGAAGCTTAATTAATAAGTCTTGATCCTTTATTTTCTTTTTTATCAAGAATGCTTCGGCATTATAATTATTATCAATTGTTAGTAAGTTTACGATTTGTTTAATTTTTAGGATTTTTATTATAAGCTAGCAAAGTTTCGGAATCAAGTCAGGTTTATTATTCCTTTAAAGCTTCTTATTTAGGATAATTATTAATGTTGATGAGAAATCCTTTAGCAGCTTTTCTTTTTCTTATTCAACGCTAAAATTGTTTATTTTAAACAAGCGCACAAATGTAGATTTAAATATGCATATCAAGTTATTATCTATCAAGGCCTTAACTATCTCGCTTTTAATGTTAAGGAATTTATAAGGTTCTCTTCATCTTTTCTTTTCTTTATACACAAGTATCAAATCGTTTAAAAAAAGATTGTAAACATATGTAATGCTGGGGCCGTTTTAAATGCGTAGCGCCTTATTAACCTTCTTAATTGCTTGAATTTTATGTATCTCCTTCATCGCTCTTTTAATTGTGGCAGCCCTTTGTTCGACTATAAAATTAGAAGAGTTTAATTTCGTTATCTTAGGGTATGCCCTAAATACAAGCAACGTTGGAATCAATCCATTCGATTTAATTGTATCGTTGATAGCTTTTATAGCCATTTGCAACCAATTTGCGTTAAACAATTCCGATTGCTTTATTATAATAATCTTATAAGTACGGCATAAAAAATAATAATACTTCTCCACCTTACTAATAAAGTGATGTGCTTTAATTAGAATAAGTTTGGGGGTATTGCTAACAAATTTTAATGATATATAAAACTTCTTAGAATTAAAATTAATCTTATAGTTGTAGATAATAAAATCTGGTGAGCTAAAATATGTGTTAATCTAAGCTAACTTAAATACGTTAAACACTACCTTTGCCATAATCGAGCTAACGCTTTTTTAAATAAGTTACGTCGCCCTAAATCTTATTACCTCATCTACCATATAAAGTATCTTACGTTCTTTAAGCTGAATAATATTAATCAATAATATATAATTAAAATCGATATCATTTTGAAGTTTAAAGCGAAATCTATGTAAAACATTTGCATGCCTTTAGCAATGTTTACACATCTTTTTAATCTTTAGCATGATATTAAAATCAAGTTTATAACTTATTTGCTTAAGCAAATAATGAAGCCGTTGCACTAACAAGTAATCGAACTTATAATAAAGCTTTTAGATTTCTGTTTCCATAAGGTAGCACATATTAATTGTTCTCATAAAAGTGTCTAATAATTAGCTATGCTAATCTAGTAATAATTATAAATAACCCTTCTTTCAAACAATCAAATGCCTCCTTTTTCCTTAAATCAAGACATTTCATAAGTTATCGTAATATGCACTTATCTTATTAAGTTGCTATAAGCATACCAAAAATGATATATTTATATTAACAATTTGAAATTTTATTTTTCTAATAAAAATGTTAACAATAGCAACTCCTAAAGATTCCCTTATACCGACTTCAAATGTTATTTAATTTTAGCTCGCTTAACTTTTATTAAATTCTACATGCTGAAGACGCTATAATACCCGCAATTAATTAATACTTCTCATATTTTTATTTGATACGCTAATATCAATTAAAAAACTTTGAAAAAAGCGATTTATTTATTAGATTATATAAGCGTTATTTTATTAAGATTTCTTTATTATATTTTTTAAAATATGTATCGCCTTTTATATTTCTAATTAATTTTTAACATCTTATGCGTTATATTTCATTACACTTGCTATAAATATAATTATAAAATAAGATGTAACATTATTATGTTCGTTACTCAAATTTAAATCAACATCATTACATTTTAATAATGCGCTTAAGTTAAAAAAATCCGCATTATTCCGATTTTTAATTTTATCTCAAATACCTTTCGAATCCTACTTAGCTCGATCCGCATACGCCAGATATGCTTTAAACGTTTTATCTATTAATTTGATACCTTCAGCCTTACGTATAACAAAATATCATGCCTTAGATTTTACCTTTTCTTCTTTAATATAATAAGAACTATAACAATCTAGCATCAAGCAAATGATATACCTTATATAACTTAGCTTTGGCTTGAATTTATCCTCACGTTTATTATTTTAAAAGAACTTTATTTTATGATTCAAGTATATTGCCTTGCTTTTCGCAGCATAAGCCCAAAAGCGTTTTTAATAAGATTTGGCATAATTGTCTTGTTAGGATCTTATCCTAAATGATATTCTTACTTCCACTGCAGCTTAGAAATTATTTATCAATGTAACAAAAGTAAAAGATAATTTAAATAAAGCTTAAATAAATAACTCGTTACTTAACACTCCCTATATAAACTTGTTATAAAAAGTTTTATCATTATTCATACTCTTATTCGCTAGGCTTAATTGAAAGCTTTACAATTCCTTTTTAAAATTGTTTAATTGTTAGATAAGCGTCTTTTCTTTTTATACCAACTTATCTTAAAATTATTCAAATGTAATCTTAAACTATCAGCTCAAGTATCGCCTTACATATTCCTCCGTTTCAAAATTGGCTCAAATAATATCGACAAGTTAAGTGAACATAAAAGTCTTATCTTGCAAGTAATTATAATAATACTCCTACGCATCACCTTATAATATAAAAAGAAAAGTTTTATACTAAATTAATATATTAATAATTAATTTTTAACACAAGTTTATAAAGATATATAACTTTACATTTAAATAATTCTTGCTATCATTATATTAAAACTCCTTTAAATACATCTTTAACAACACTTCTAAAATCTTCGCTTGTTTTAATAAAAGCTAATTCATTATATCCCATACCAGCCGATTCGACTTCGCATATACTTC
Source organism: Cadophora malorum (assembly GCA_017365405.1). Taxonomy (NCBI): domain Eukaryota; kingdom Fungi; phylum Ascomycota; class Leotiomycetes; order Helotiales; family Ploettnerulaceae; genus Cadophora; species Cadophora malorum. The sequence continues at coordinate 21,064 of JAFJYH010000404.1, read as the reverse complement.
AACTTCCTTTTAATACGATAATAGGTAAACACCATCGTCACGTAAGTAAGCATTTTATGTTAGCATTGATTCTAATAATTATCTCCCATTCGGTCTTTACTAAAGAAAACAATTCAAAAGTTCTTTACTAAAAGTAAATAAGAATTCCCTTTTCATCTTAATAAATAAAGTTACATCATATAAGTTTCTAACAAGATTTCCATTCTTGTTATAATAAAACTTAAGCAAGTTTAAACATTTAAGCATGTTATTCCTTTTTTTATTTTCTATTATTAAAGATAACTAAAGTTATGCATCTCTAATCCTCACGTTAATTTCCTTAATTAAAGAGGCTATATATTACAATCGTTAGTTAGTAACCGCACGGGTCAGGTGCGTCTTGGCCTTGAAGCTTGGCAGCCTTGCTATATAGAGAAGCCAAGACAAGGGAATAACACAAATCACGTGAGGGAATCTACACGTGATAAAGCCCTTGGGAAATAAGGACTCCAATTTGGAGGACTTCCTGCCAAAAAGAATTCCTTACTGAAACAAAGGTTTTATATAATACGAGCTATTTGCCCTTAATAAATAAAAGCTTTATGCTTAATTCAAATAAAGTATTTTTATATTATACTTAGTAACTTGCAACGGTTATTAGTTTTAATTAGTGATAGCGTCCCTATTTACCAACTAACTTACCTTCGCATTCTTAAGCAACACTAGCTAATCGTACGTTACACTTTAAGTATCGCATTTATAAGTACCGGCGCACATGTCAAATCAATAATGGGTTTCACAGTTGGAACAACTCTTACGTTGTTTACTTTGAAAAGACCAGCACTTGTTAGAGAAATCGATAAGAACTTTAAGTATAAGTCAATTGAAGCTTTTAATAATAAATGCAACTAACTTTATGAATTCTTACTTTAATTGCAATTGTACATCAAGTTCAATGGAAATCGCTTTCGATTTGAAATTAAATAAATCTTTTAGGCAATCACGCTACTTAAAAGAAAGGCCCTAAATTAAATCAAGGGGTTTCTTAAGGATTATCTTATATGAAGTGATAAGAATAAGGTTATCAACAAACGAAAAGCAAAAGATATTATTATCAAAATTTTTGACATTTGAAAAAAGTTTGTTATAAAAATCAAGGTTAACTTTGGAGTCATGGATAAATATAAAAAAGCGAAACAAGTTATAAAGGCGCTTCGCTAAAAAGGGTCGGCAACTGCTTACACCTGGGACTTCTAACGCTATTTTACTTATACGGAATAGGGAAACGAGGCGCTTAATTACGCATACCGCAAAAGTTTGAAGAACTTTATTGGAAATGAATTGCTTTAATATAGCGATACCATGAACACTCTCGAGATACTCATTAAAGCTGTTTATAAGATCGATAACAACTGGTATAAGCGTAACATAAAAAAGAAAAGAAAGTATAATCCTAATTATAAGAAAATAAGCAAGGGAAAAAATTGTAGAAATCATTTCAAAAGATATGGAAATCTCATAAAGCTTAACGCTACTTAATGGAAGGAATTATCGCCACAATAGCGAAACAAACACATGCAAGATTGAACATGTTTTAATTATAGGAAGCTAAGCCACTTTACAAAAAATTGCAAAGGTGGAGGGAAACGCTCTTAAGGATACCCATCAGGTAAATAATTAAACGCTATTATCTAAGGAAAAGAAAAGTATAACCAAGAATATAATAAACCAATAATGCTTAACGCCACTTGGGTATAAGAAGACGCAGCAAAGAAAGCTAATGTCTAATTGAATTAACTAAATCAGTTAAGAGAATTGACTCGCGCGGCGAAAGCACTTGATATCGGTAAAGAAGTAATTAAAACTTATAAAAAGGAAGAGCCTAATAATAGTGAAGATTCAAATGAGGTGTCCATCTCGGATGGATTGGAAATGTCGCTAAAGGAATACCTTATATACATCATATTAATTGGTGAAAAACTAGTTTAAATAACGCATTAAAAAGCAAAAGCGGTATTTGAATAGGAACTCGCTAAAGTCAAGAAATAACTACCTACCTAAAAGGAAGTGAAGGAATTTATCTAATATTGAAAAGAAGTAAAGGATGTATTTACAAAGTATATAATGCGAATTTACGTTATCACGAGTAAATATAATCACAAATGTAGCGAAACCAATGACGCGGTTTGACAAAGCTAATAATATCAAGAAGTATTTACTTAAAACGTAAAATATATGCCGAAGCTTAAAATAAGGCTTAAGGTTTGCAAGGAAATAAGAAAAGAATGCGAAAATAAGATGCGCAAACTTTAAGAAGAGAAAAACGTGACAAAGATTAATCACCTTTAACACGCGAAATTAGTATAATTGTCTTATTAAAATTACTTATGCATGGTCCATTACTTTAATAAGATTGATAACGATTATTGGCTAAGATGTAAAGGATTAATATTTTTTGATAATAACAAATTAATTATCTTCCTTGAGGAATTGCTAGCGGCACCTGAACTTTTAAAAAATTAGGAGACTTTGCCAACGATAGGCTACTAACAAGTGTTTACAAAGAACTTAGGACCTTATACGATAAAGATTTGTATATGATAAGGATAGCAACTCTTCCTAACCATTCATATCAACGGAATAACGCTCAAAGTAATAATAGACTTTGAAGCAACGAATAATTTTATGAACTATATGATAGCTATATGCCACGGATTTAAGCTAGTTAGAAAGGAACGCCCATATCATCTATTCGCACTAAATGAAGACGCTATCAGGTCAAAAAATAAACAAGTGATTATCCAAATCGATAAGCTAAATATGAAAATATTATAAGAATATATTAAAGATATTAAGTTTGATATTACCAACTTTGGAATTTATAAGTTGGTATTAGATATATTATAATTATCGCTTCACAATCTTATCATAAATTGATAAAAGGAATAAATTACTTTAAACTATTATTAATGCAAAAGCGATTGCAGGATATTTGATTAAGATACAAATATCTTGAAATAAGAAAAGCTATATGCAATTCTCTTAATTAAAAAGGATCTTACCCAAACCTCTATGCTAAAGCGAATACTAGCAGCGTATAAGGAATACGAGTTATTATTCCTTGAAGAACCCAAGAATAAGGCCCTTCCAAAGCATCAACTATAAGATCATAAGATACCCCTGAAATTAAGAAAGATGCTTAGCTTTAGATTAATATATTAGCAATTTGCAATAAAGTTACAACATCTAAAAGAATACGTTGATAAAAATCTAGCGAAGGGTTTTATACGACCATCCACCTTATCCGCTGCTAACCTAATATTGTTTGTTTTAAAGAAAGATAATAAACTTCGTTTATGTATCGATTATCGTATGCTTAACAGCATAACTATTAAGGATAAGTACTTGCTACCCTTAATCAACGAGCTGCACGACCAATTACAAGGAGCGATAATATTCATAATCTTAAACATGAGGGGCGCTTATAACTTTATTCGGATAAAGAAAAGCGAGGAATAAAAAATAGCGTTCAAAACACGTTATAGCTTATATAAATACCAAGTTATGCCGTTTGAATTTATAAATGCACTTGTATTATGCTAACGGATAATTAACGACCAATTACACGAGTATCTCGACGTTTTCGTAATCGCTTATTTGGACGACATACTCATCTATTCCAAAAACAAGGATAAGCATATTTAACATGTGAAAAAGGTGTTGGCCAAATTATAAACAGCAAAACTTCTTTTTAAACTAAAGAAGTGCGAATTTTATTAAGAAGAAACTTACTTCTTAAGATTCATTATAAAGAAACATAAAATCCGTATAAACTTAACCAAAATTAAAGCTATACTTATATGACCTAAATTAATAATAATTACGCAAATACAATCTTTCCTAAAATTTGCCAACTTTTATAAAAGATTTATATACAACTACTTTATAATAGTGTAGCGGGGATGTAGGTACAAGCACTCGGGCCGGAATAACTTTTTTCCTTCTTTTTACCTATAGGTAGATTAGGCGAAGCCCTATATTAGATAAAGAGCGATCGAGTTTTCGGACGAAACAACATGCACAATAATATACACTTCTTCAAGCTTCATTCACATTTATTAATATCCTTGTGTTACACCTATTAGCTCTCACTTAACTTCTTTTATGTAACACAGACGACTTATCCCTCTACAGTAGCTAAGGTACTTATAGATTTAATAAAAAAGGACCAGGACTTTAAGTGGATAACGGAAGCACAAAATGCGTTTCAAGTACTCAAGAAACGATTTACGCAAGCTCTAATCCTAGCCACTTACAATCCAAACCTAAAGATAATCATGAAAATCGATGCATCAAACTTTGCCCTCGGGGCTTACCTAAGTTAAAAGCATAATAAAAAATTGCAACCTATTGCGTATCACTCCTAAACGTTCTTGCCTGCAAAACTTAATTACGACGTATACGATAAAGAATTATTAGTTATAGTAACCGCTTGTAAGCAATAGCGACATTACTTCGAAGGAGCAAAACACATGATCTAAGTATAAATGAATCATAAGAATCTCATGTTTTTTATTATAATTAAAATATTAAATAAATAATAAGTTAAGTGATTAAAAGAATTATTCACCTTGAAATTCAATATCATATATTAGAAAGAATTAGAAAATACAAGAGTTGATGCTTTTAGCAAAAGATAAGATTACTTGGGCAAATTAATGAAAAGACCTAAAGTTATATTTAAGGTAAAAGCAAACGGGTTAAAATATAACCATGAACTCCTTGTAACCCTTGCAATAATGAAAGATGACAAACTTGTAAAACTAATCAAACACGCATACCAAACAAATGAATGCGCTACAAGGATATTATAGTTGCTGATAAAAGATTTCGCTTAAGATAAAGCAGGCATCTTTTGTTTTAAGAGACTTGTTTATATTCCCAATAAGATAAGGCAATATTTTGTTAAAAAACAGCACTTACTGCCAATGTACAAGCATTAAGAAATATTAAAAACTTTTAAAAAGATTGCCAAAGATTACTACTTTCTAAAAATAAGGAAACATATCGAAAAGGTAATAAGAAAATGCAATTTATATGCAAAAAGTAAGTTAAATAAGCACGCGCTTTATAAATTCTTATAATTACTTCTGATATCGTAATAAGCGTGGGAATCGATTGCGTTTGATTTCATTATCAAACTACTGCCGTTTAAAGAACCAATAACGAAGACGACATTCGACGCTATATAAATCATAATAGATTGATTTACTAAATACAAGTACTTTGTATTATATAAGAAAGGAAGTAATGTGTAAGAATTTGTGTACGCTTTTCTTAAGATAATAATAAGTCAACATAGGCTACTTAAGGAAATCATATCTAATAAAGACAAACTCTTCACATTTAAGTTTTAAACATCATTGATAAACTAAATGAAGTTAAATCACAAGATATTTACGGCATTTCACTTACAAATAAATGAACAAATGAAAAAACTCAATTAGTCCCTTAAATAATACTTGCGCAATTATGTTAACAAGGAACAAAGCAATTAAGTGAAACTCCTCCCACTTGCCCAATTTGCCCTCAATAACGCAAAGAATAAGATTACGGCGATGTTACCTTTTTTCGTTAATTATGGCTTTAAACTAAAAGTCTATTAGCAGCCCAAAAAGGATAACATCAATGCACAACAATCGGTAGTACTCGCAAATAAGCTAAGAAAGTTATAAAAGCAATTGTTCAAAGATATTGAGTTCTCAAATCTAAAAATCGCGAAATATAATAACTAAAAGCGAAGTATGAGACCTCCGCTAAAGAAGGAAGATAAAGTATACTTATTATGCAAACATATCAAAACGAAATGATCAAATACCAAATTAAATTTTAAGAAATTAAGATTATATAAGATAGTAAAAAAAATAAAGTTAATTAATTTCAAATTATAGTTATCTAAAAGATCAAGGTTATATCTTATATTTTATATTTCCTTATTAGAACTTGCGTTGGAAATAACACTATTAGTAACGGATAAAGAAATCGAACCGGAAAACAACTTAGACGTTTATAAAGTAAAAAAATTACTTGATATCCGAACTACTAATAACGGTTAGCAAGAATACCTAATTAAATAAAGGAGATATGAGGTGGAGAAAAATTTATAGGTACCTACAAAAAATTTAAATTGCCCTTAATTGCTTTGATAATTCCAATTAAACAACCGGGAGAACCCTAAAAACTATCGCTACCAAGTAAATCGAATTACACAGGGTCCGAAGGGTCGAAGTTGATTATAGGAGAATCGGGGTTAGGGAGTCACGGGAGCCAGTCGTCCAAAACGTTGGGCGCGGACTTGGGAGGTGAAAAAGGCAATCGCTAAAAACAAGGGCGAAAGAAAAAACGATACACTTGCTTCAGAGGTGATTGCTTAAGCAAATAACCTATAATGTTGCAGGCCCTTTTCAAACGAACGCATTTGGAACAACGAGCACCTTCTTGCAAGTTCAAAAAACAAGTACAGAATTATAATCAGTAAAAAAAGCAAACTTATACGGCACAGCCCGTCTTCTCGATACGCATCGCAAGTGCGCTGCGTTGCTTTTTCTTTTTATAAGATATGAATAGCATGATAAGTAACAAATGAAAAGAAACGTTAGCTAAGATAAAGGATTTTGTTATTATCAACATAAGTGTGGGGACACATTAATTAAAAAGAAAATAATATTATAATTGTTAATTAATAACCGTACGAGTCAAATACGTCTTAGCTTTAAGGCTTAGCAGCCTTGTTGCATAAAAAAGCCAAAATAAGGGAACAATACGAGTTACGTGAGGGAGTCCACATGTGATAAAGCTTTTAAGAAATAAGAATTCCAATTTGAAGAACTCCTTACCAAAAAGAACTTCTTATTAAAACAAAGATTTTATATAACACAAGTTATTTGCCTTTAATAAATAAAAGCTTCATATTTAACTTAAATAAAATATCTTTATATCATACTTAATAACTTGCAACAATTATTAGTTTTAATTAATAATAGCGTCCTTACTTACCAACCAACCTATCTTCGCACTTTCAAGCAATACCAACCGACCGTACGTTACACTATAATATCATCCCAAATGACTTAAATCGTCCAAGGTATAGGACTTTGAGATACTTGTATAAGAAATGAATCGCAACCTGTTTGCCTTAGCTTCAATAGTAAGCCAAGTTTGTTAACCTATTTCTTTTTGTCCTCATTAAGCTAATTATTATATTTAACTTTAATTATTATTACCAGCAAGATTATTACATTCCTTTCCTTACATTTAACATAAACGCTACGTTATTTAAAGTCGTTTCGTAACTTTGCCCTCTTTTATTATTTAATACGATTAAAATTTGTAGTTATCTAATCTTCAAAGAATTTCTTAAAATCCTAAAACATGTACTCAAAACCAAGATGCTTATCGCAAGCATACTCCCAAAACTCCCTTAAATAGCAGGTAACTTTTACTTTAAATGTTTTTTTTAAAGGAATTATTTCCTACTAATCCCCTTCAATATTAGGTGATGTTAGTACACTTTTTAAAAGCAATTCCGTAAATTCCGTTGTAAGTCTTGCCATTATACTAATAATAATTTCAACAATTTACAAAGGACTTGCAAGAATGTTATCTTAATAATAATTGTAAAGTAATTGTTGCATTAATTTTTATATAGCAGCTATCAAATAGTAATTGCTATATTATTATTTATTATTTACATGTATCCCTTAATACAAAATTATAATTTTCATTAAGGTATCAGATTTTTTTTAATTAAATTCAATAAAAAATCAATATCAAAAAGAAACCGCGTTAAATATCTTATATAAATATAAAAGCCTCAACATTAAACTTTCGAGTTAACTCTTTCAATAAATTACTTAGCTATTTGTAATACAAATTAACTACTAATTAATATAAATTTGCATCGATATATAATATCACAAAAACAATAAAAGTAGCAAAAACAAGTGCAATAGTAATTTAATATATTTAAGTTATTTAGCTAAAGGAATGCAAGAAAGTAAAAGATTTATATCCGTAGCTATAACCCCCTTAAAACCCCTTCAGCTATTAGCCGGCTCCTAGCATAGATACATCAAACACTCGGTATGGATCCTGTGGACCAACAATAACAATCTTATAAGTATAACGCAAAAGATAATGATATCTCTTCACCTTATTAATGAAGTAATGTGCCTTAATTAAAACAAGTTTAAAGATGTTATTAACAAATCTCAATAATGTACGAAACTCCTCAAAGTTAAAGTTAATTCCATAATTATAAATAACAAAATCTGGTAAGCCAAAATATATATTAATCCAAGCTAACTTGAACGCATTAAACACCGCCTTTGCCATAACCAAGCCAGCGCCTTTTCAAATAAGTCGCGCCGCTTCAAATCTTATTACCTTATTTATTATATAAAGTACCTTATATTCCCTAAGCTAAACAATATTAATTAATAACGTATAATTAAAATCGATATCGTCTTGAAATTTGAAATGAAACTTATATAAAGCATTTGCATGCCTCTAGCAATGCTCACACATCTCTCTAATTTTTAGCATGATATTAGAATCAAGTTTATAGCTTGCTTGCTTAAACAAATAATAAAGCCATTGCACCAACAAATAACCAAACCTATAATAAAGCCTTCAGATTTCTATTTCCGTAAGGTGGCATATATTAACCGTTCCCATAAAAGTATCCAATAATTGATTATGCTAATTTAGTAATAACTACAAATAGCCCTTTTTTCGAACAATCAAATGCCTCCTCTTCCCTTAAATTAAAACATTTTATAAATTATCGTAATATGCACTCATCTTATCAAGTTGCTATAAGCACATCAAAAACGATATATCCGCATTAATAATTTAAAATTTCATTTTTCTAATAAAAATATCAACAATAGCGACTCCTAAAAATTCCCTTGTACCAACCCCAAATATTATCCAGCTTTAACTCGCTTAACTCTCATTAAATTCTACATGTCGAAAACATTATAATGCCCGCAATTGATTAATATCTTTTATATTTTTATTTGATATACCGATATCAATTAAGAAACCTTAAAAAAAGCGATTTATTCATTAAATTATATAAGCATTATTTTATTAAGATTTCTTTATCATGCTCTTTAAAATATATACCGCCTTTTATATTTTTAATTAATCTTTAACATCTTATGCATCATATTTTACTACACTCGCTATAAATACAACTATAAAGTAAAACGTAGCATCATTATGTTCATCGCTTGAGTCTAAATCAACATCGTTATGTTTTAATAATGCGCTTAAATCAAAAAAATCCGCATCATTTCGATCTTTAGTTTTATCTTAAATATTTTCCAAATCTTACCCAACTTAATTTGCATACGCCAAATATGCTTTAAACATTTTATCTATTAATTTAATACCTTCAGCCTTGCATGCAACAAAATATCATGCTTTAAACTTTACCTTCTTTTTTTTAATATAACAAAAATTGTAGCAATTTAACGCTTGGCAAATAATATATCTTATATAACCTAACTTTAACTTAAATTTGTTCTCATATTTATTGCTTTAAGAGAACTTTATCTTATAATCTAAGTACATTGCCTTGCTTTTCGCAGCATAAGCTCAAAAGCGTTTTTAATAAGATTTGGCATAGTTATCTTATTAAGATCTTATCTTAAATAATATCCTTACTCTTGCTACAACTCGAAAACCGTTTATCAATGTAGCAAAAGTAAAAGATGATTTAAATAAAACCTAAGCGAATAGCTCGTTATTTAACACTCCCTATATAAACTTATTACGGAAAGTCTTGTTATTATTTATACTCTTATCCGCTAGGCCTAATTGAAAGCTTTGCAATTCCTTCTCAAAATTATCCAATTATTAAATAAGCATCTTTCCTTTTTATGCTAACTTGTTTTGAAATTATTTAAGCGTAATCTTAAATTATCGGCTTAAGTATTATCTTACACATTCCTCCATCTTAAAATTAACTCAAATAGCGTTAACAAATTAAGTGAACGTAAAAGTCTTATCTTATAAATAATTATAATAATACTTTTACATGTTGCCTTATAACATGAAAAGAAAAGCTTTATGCTAAATTAATATATCGATAACTAATCTTTAACATAAGTTTATAAAAATACGCAACTTTGCGTTCAAGTGATTCTTGCTACCGCTATATTAAAGCTTCTTTAAGTACATCTTTAACAGCACTTTTAAAATCTTCACTTATTTTAACGAAAGCTAATTCATTATATTTTATGCTAGCTAATTTAATTCCGCATATACCCCAACTTCTTTCCAATACAATAATAAATAAACACCATCGTTATATAAGTAAACATTTCATATTAATATCAATTCTAATAATTGTTTCCCATTCGATTTTCATTAAAAAAGACAATTCAAAGGTTCTTTACTAAAAATAAACAAGAATTCCTTCTTCATCTTAACAAGTGAAATCGCATTATATAAGTTTCTAACAAGATTTCCGTTCTTATTATAATAAAACTTAAGCAAGTTTAAACATCCAAGCACGTTATCCTTTCTCTTATTCTTTATCATCAAAGATAATTAAAGCTATGCATCTTTAATCTTTATATTAATTTCCTCAATTAAAAAGGCCATAATATCATTTTAAGTAATTTGAATCATCCAAAATGTGAAACTTTAAGGTGCTTATATAAAAAATAAGTTACAACCTATCCGCCTTAGCTTCAATAATAAGCCAAGTTTGCTAGCCTATTCCTTTTCGTCTTCATTAAGCTAGTTATTATATTTAGCTTTAGTCATCGTTATTAGCAAGATTATTGCATTCCTTTCCTCACATTCGATGTAAACGCCACGTTATTTAAAATCGTTTTACAACTTTGCCCTCTCTTATCATTTAATGCAATTAAAATCCGTAACTATCCAATCTTTAAAAAACTCCTTAAAATCCTAAAACACGTATTCAAAACCAAAATACTTATTGCAAGCATATTCCCAAAACTTCCTTAAATAGCAAGTAACCTTTGCTTCAAATGTTTTTTCTAAAGAAATTGTTTCTTATTAATTTCTTTTAACATTAAGTAATATTAATACACTCTTTAAAAGCAATTCCGTAAATTCCGTCGTAAGTCTTACCATCGTGCTAATAATAATTCCAACAATTTACAAAAGATTTGCGAAAATATTATTTTAATAATAATTATAAAGTAATTATTGCGTTAATTCTTATATAACAATTATCAAATAATAGCTACTACATTATTATTTATTATTTACACGTACCCCTTAATACAAAATTATAATTCTTATTAAAATGCCAAATCCTTTTAACCAAATTTAGCAAAGAATCAATATCAAGAAAAGGCTATATTAAATATCTCACGTAAATGTAAAAGCCTTAACATTAAACTTTCAAATTAACTTTCTTAATAAATTACCTAACTATTTATAATATAAGTTAATTACTAATCAATATAAATTTACATCAATATGTAATATCACAAAAATAATAAAAGTAGCAAAAACAAATGCAATAGTAATTCAGTATATTTAAGTTTTTTAGCTAAAGGAGTACGAAAAGGCAAAGGATTTATACCCATAGCCATAATCCCCCTGAAACCCCTCTAGCTACCGGCCAGCTCCTAACATGAATACATCAAACACTTGGTATGGGTCTTATGGACCAACAAACAAGGTTAAGGACATTATCATCAAGATCTTTTAAATTTAAGTTGATTTCTTAAGCAAGATCAAGGTTAACTTTAAAGTTATGGATAAATAAAAAAAGGCAAAGCGAGTTATTGAAGCTTTACGATAATAAGGGTCGGCAATTGCTTATACCAAGGACTTCCAATAATACTTTACCAAGATCACATGAGGGAAAAAGGCCCTTATGTATTGCTATAGGAAAGAACTTAAGGACTTCGTAAAGGATGAACTTATTTGATATAAAGTCAAAATCAACACCTTCACTCAACTTGTGAAAGCCGCTTGTAAGATCGACAACAACTGGTATGAAAGGAGCATGAAAAAGAAAGGCAAGTACGACCTTAATTACAAAAGAATAAGTAAGAAAGAATTTAAAAGGAAAAACAATTACTTGCGTAAATAAAATTATAGAGACCTTATAAAACTTAACGCTATATATAAAAGAGAATTATTATTACAGCAACGAAATAAACACATGCAAAACCGAACGTGCTTTAATTGCAGGAAATCAAGCTACTTTGCTAGGAATTGCAAAAGTGGTGAATAACGCTTTTAAAACCTATCGGGAAAGCAATTGAATGCTATTATTTAAAGGTGAGGAAAGTATAATTAAGAATATTACAAATTAATGATGCTTAACGCTATCTAAGTATAAGAAGACACGGCATAAGAAGCAAACGATCAGCTGAATTAATTAAATCAATTATAGGAATTGACTTGCATGACGAAAGCATTTGATATTAATAAGAGAATAATCAAAACTTATGAAAAGGAAGAATCCAATAACAATAAGGATTTCAATAAGGTATTCATCTCAGATAAATCGGAAATGTTATTAGAAGATTACCTTATATACACCATATCGATTGGCGAGAAATTAGTATGAATAACGCATCAAGAAGCAAAAGCAGTGTTTAAGCAAGACCTCGCTGAGGTTTAAAAACGATTACTTGCTTAAAAGGAAGTAAAAGAATCCGTCCAATATTGGAAAGCAATAAAAGATATATTCATAAAGCATATAATGCGAATTCACATTATTATAAGCAAATACAATCACGAACGCAATGAAACCGACGCCGCGATCTAATAAAGCTAACAATATCAAAAGGCATTTACTTAAAATGTGAAATATATGTTAAAGCTTAAGATAAAGCTTAAGGTTTGCAAAGAAATAAGAAAAAAATGTAAAGGAAAAATACGCAAACTTTATAAAAAGAAAGATATAATAAAGATTGATTACCCCTAACACGCGGAACTTGCATAATTGTTTTGTTGAAACTACGCATGCATAATTTATTACTTTGGCAAGGAAAATGCGAATTATTAGCTAAGACGTTAAAGACTAATATTCTTTAATAACAACAAATCAGTTATCTTCTTTAGGAAGTTACCAATGGTATCTAAACCTTCAAAAAATTAAGAGACTTCGCCGATAATAAGCTACTAATAAGTATTTACAAAAAGCTTAGAACTTCATATAACAAAGAATTGTATATAACAGGAAAAGGATAGCAACTCTTTTTGATCGTTTATATTAATGAAGTAACGCTTAAAGCGATAGTAAACTTTAAAGCTACAGGAAACTTTATAAATCATCAGACAACTTTGAATAACGGATTTAAATTGATTAGAAAGAAATGCTTATATTATCTATTCGCATTAGATGGGGATGCTATCAAATTATCAAATAAATAAATAACACTTCAAATCGATAAGTTAATTATAAAAATATTGCGAAGATATATTGAAGATATCGAATTCGATGTTATTAACCTTAGAATTCATAAGTTGGTATTAAGTATGCTATAATTATCGCTTTATAATCTTATTATAAATTGGTGGAAGAAACAAATTACTTTAAATTATTATCAATATGAAAGCGATTGCATAACACTTGATCAAGATAAGAACATTTTAAAATAAGAAAAGCTATATGCAACTCTTTTGATTAAAGAGGATCTTACTTAAGCTTTCGTGCTGAAGCGAATATTAATAGCGTATAAGAAATACGAGTTACTATTCCTCGAAGGACCCAAGAATAAGGCCCTTTTAAAACATCAATTATGGGATTATAAGATACCTTTAAAACTAAAAAAGACGCTTAGCTTCGGACCGATATATTAGCAATTCGCGGTAAAGTTATAACATCTAAAGAAATACATAGATAAGAATTTAATAAAAGGTTTTATATAACCATCTACCTCATTCGCCGCTAGCCTAACATTATTTATCTTTAAGAAAAACGAGAAATTCCGCTTGTGTATTAATTATTGCATGCTTAATAGTATAATTATCAAAGACAAATATTTTTTACTCTTAATTAATAAGTTATACGACCGATTACAAGAAGCGACGATATTTATAACTTTAAATATAAGGGGCGCTTACAACTTCATTAGGATAAAGAAAAGCGAGGAATGGAAAATAGCATTTTAAACACGTTACAATTTATACAAATACCAAGTCATGCCATTTGAACTTACGAACACATTTGTATCTTACTAACGAATAATTAACAACTAATTATACAAATATCTTGACGTTTTTGTAATCGCTTACTTGAACAACATACTTATTTATTTCAAAACCAAAAACAAACATATTCAACATATAAAGAAGGTATTAGCTAAACTACGAATAATAAAACTTCTTCTTAATCTAGAGAAGTGCGAATTTTACCAAAAAGAAACCCACTTTTTAGGATTTATCGTAAGGAAATACGGAATTTGCATGGATCTAGTTAAGGTAAAGGCTGTACTTACGTGGCCTAAACTAATAACAATTACAGAAGTGCAATTTTTCTTAAGATTTGCCAACTTTTATAAAAGATTTATACATAATTACTTTGCAATAGCCAAAGCATTCACGAATCTAATAAAAAAAGATAAGAAATTCAAGTGAGTTACAAAAGCACGAGACGCCTTTTAAATCCTGAAAAAACGCTTTACGCAAGCTTTAGTTTTGGTTACTTATAATTCAGATCTGGAGATAATTATAAAGATTAATGCATCAGATTTTGCCTTCGGGGCTTGCTTAAGCTAAAAACATGATAAAAAACTATAACCAATCGCATATCACTTTTAAACATTCTTGCCCGCAAAATTTAATTACGACGTATATAATAAAGAATTATTAATTATAATAGCTGTATGCAAGTAATAGCGCTATTACTTTGAAGAAGCAAAACATGTGATTCAAGTATGGATGGATTATAAGAATCTCATATCTTTTACCACAATCAAGATATTAAATAAACAACAAGTTAAGTAGTTGGAAAAGTTATTTATTTTGAAATTTAATATCACGTATTGAAAGAAATTAGAAAACGCAAGAGCTAATGCACTTAACTAATGAAAAGATTACTTGGGCAAACCAATAAAGAGGCTTAGAGTTATACTTAAGATAAAAGCCCACGAGTTAAAATATAACCACAAGCTTTTTGCGACTTTTGCAATAATAAAAGATAACAACTTCGTAAAACTAATTAAATATGTATATCAAAAGGATAAATGCATTATAAGAGTATTATAATTGCTAACGAAAGACTTCATCAAGGACAAAGCAAGCATCTTACGCTTTAAAGAACTTGTTTATATTCCCAACAAGTTAAGATAACATTTTGTTAAAGAATAACATTTGTTGCCAGCATATAAATATCAGGGAATAGCAAGGATCTTCAAAAGGATTACCAAGAATTATTATTTCCCAAAAATAAAAAGATATATCAAAAAAGTAATAAAAAAATGCAACTTGTATGCAAGGAGCAAAGCAAATAGGCATGCATCTTATAAGCTTTTATAATCGCTATTGATAACAAATAAAATATGGAAATCGATAACGTTTGATTTTATAATCAAATTACCATTATCAAAGGAACTCATAATAGGAATCAAATTCAATGCAATATAGGTAATTATCAATTTATATATCAAGTTCGGGCATTTTGTATCTTACAAAGAAAAAAGCAACGCATAAGAACTAGCGTATGCATTTCAAAAGAACATGGTTAGCTAACACAAGCTACCCAAAGAAATTATATCTAATAGAAACAAGTTGTTTACATTTAAATTTTGAATATCCCTTATGAATCAAATGAAATTAAATCATAAGATGTCGACAGCTTTTTACTTGCAGACAAATGAATAAACCAAGAAATTAAATCAGTTATTAAAGCAATACTTATGTAGTTATGTTAACCATAAGCAAGACAATTAAATAAAATTCCTCCTACTTGCGCAATTCGCATATAATAGCGCGAAGAATAAGATTATAAGAATGTTGCCTTTTTTTGCTAATTATAATTATAAATCAAAAGCATACCAATAGCTAAAAAAAAAAGATAATATCAAAGCATAATAAATTACGGTATTAGCAAAAAACTTGCAATAACTTTAATTATAACTTGCTAAAGATATTAAGTTTTCAAAACTTAAAATAGCAAAATACAATAACAAGAAGCGAAATATGAAATCTCCGTTAAAGAAAGAGAATAAAGTATATTTACTTCGCAAACATATCAAAACAAAATAATCAAGTATCAAATTAGATTTTAAGAAATTAAGATTATATAAGGTATTGGAAAAAATAAAGCTAATTAATTTCAGATTACAACTACTCAAAAGATCGCGACTACATCTTGTATTCCACGTTTCCTTGCTAAAACCCGCAACGGAATTAACCCCACTAACAACAAACAAATTGAAACCGGAAAATAACCCAAATATATACAAAGTAAAGAAGCTACTCAACACCAGGACTAACACAACAAGTTAGCAGGAATATCTAATCAAATGAAAAAAGTATAAGTTAAGGGAAAACTTATAAAAACCTATAAAAAACTTGAATTGCCTTTGGCTACTTCGATAGTTTTAATTAAAAAACTAAGTAACTTCCAGAACTTGTCGCTAACAAAGCCTAGGGCCAATCACATAAGGTCGGAAGGGTTGAAATTAGTCAATTAATTCGCTAAAGCAAGATCAAAAGGCTTGATATCCGCAAGGGCAGACGAGAAAGAAATAATAGCCGATTTTTTAGCCAAACGCTTCTTTTCTTTGATTTCCTTTAACTTATTTAAAAAACGAAAACTATAACGTAGCATCTTAGCTGCCTTTGCATAAAACATTTCCTTTTGTTTGTTTATTTGGGAAATTTTAGCTTACTAAGCAAATAGTTGCTTAATTAGCCTTTGCTAATTACGTTACGCCTCCGCTTAGGCAAGCGACAAATCCGCTTTTATTTGCTTTAGCTTGTGTTATTCACTTTTTGAAGGATCTCAAATATTACACTTCGTATTTCCACTAGCATAAATGCATTCGGTATATTAATTGGAGTTGAATGAAACGATGCAAATCCTACAAGGGTTTTTCGCGCAATGAGAATAAGAAAGCATTTTGAAGTTGCGGCGAAAGATGCGGGAAAAGAGATTTTGTTAGTTTTCCTTAAAACGTTTGTGATGGCTAGATAGCATAATAAATAAGAAGGATGATTGTTATTAGAAGTTAACGTTTTTTAATTATATATTTAAGGCACGGGAATGCATTAAAATAAAAAGGGGATAATGTTATAAATTAACGCTAGAATAAGTAACATAGCCTTGAGGCTTGGCAATCGATTGAGAATATTAGACCTTAACCTTGCATAGAGAAGCTATAAGTTATGTGATTAAATTACAAGATAAATTATTTAGATTTGCAGAGTTTGAGTGATAATTCAAATGATTTAAATAATTTAAGGAAATGAAGGTTTTATATAATATGAGCTATTTGCCCGCAATAAATAAAAGCTTCATGCTTAATTTAAATATAATATCTTCATATCATACTTAATAACTTGCAACGGTTATCAGTCTTGATTAGTGATAACGTTTTTACTTACTTACCCAACTAACCTTCGCACTTTCAAGCAACACTAGCCCGACCGTATGTTATATAACATTAGCAAAATTATTTTTGGAAATATAATGTATTTTAATATGTAGCGATCAAATGGAAATATAAAAGAGTATGAGATAAAAATAATAGATTAAGTATAAAATAAGTCATACAAAAGAAATAATATATTCTTCTCAAAAGAAAATTGCGGCCGTAAGCTATCCGATTTCTTTTTGGTACCTCTTTAGTCCTTAAGCAAATGAGTATGCTAAATAACGGAAGAAAATAATAAGTGACTTTGAAGCTTCAATGCAATGATTTCCTTTTATAATAACGTGCAATTAAAGAAGAATAATAATTCGATGCGTTATTGATAGCGATATAAAAGTGTTATAATATAATGAAAGCAAATGATACTATAGCAGCAAATAATAATAGCAAGATATGCTAAGCGAGGGATAATATTATCAAGCAAATATCTTGTAATTTCTTTAATTTAAGTAAGATTTTATATTTGCTTATTATAAGAATCGTATATATAACGCTTTCTTTTTCAGAATTTTTGATTTCTCTTTTAGCAATAACAATAACAATTACACTTGTAAGCATAAGCTTAATTGTTAGTCCATAGGACCCATACCGAGTGTTTGGTGTATCCACGCCAGGAGCCGGCCGGTAACTAGAGGGGTTTCAAGGGGGTTACAACTACGAATATAAATCCTTTATCTTCTCGTACTTCCTTAGCTAAACAACCTGAATATACTAAATCATTATTGCATTTGTTTTTGCTATTTTTATTATCTTTATAATATCATATATTGATGCAAATTCATATTAATTAATAGTTAACTTATATTACAAATAGCTAAGTAATTCACTAAAAAAGTTAATTCGAAAGTTTAACGTTAAAGCTTTTATATTTACATGAAATATTTAACGCGGCCTTTTCTTAATATTAATTCTTTGCTAAACTTAGTTAAAAGGATCTGGCATCTTAACGAAAGTTATAATTCCGTATTAGGAGGTACATGTAAACAACAAATAATAACGCAGCAGCCACTATTTGATAACTGCTATATAAGAATCAATGTAATAATCACTTTACGATTATTATTAGAATAACATTCCCGCAAGTCTTTTATAAATTATCAAAATCATCATTAGCATGATAGCAAGATTTATAATAAAATTTATGAAATTGCTTTTAAAAAGTGTATCAACATTATTTAGTGTTAAAAGGGATTAGCAGGAAACGATTTCTTTAAAGAAAATATCTAAAGTAGAGGCTACTTGCTATTTAAGGGAGTTTTGGGAGTATGCTTGCAACAAGTATCTTAGTTTTAAGTACATATTTTAAGATTTTAAGAAGTTTTTTGAAGATTGGATAGCTACGAATTTTAATTGCATTAAATGACAAGAAAAAGCAAAGCTACAAGACAACCTTAAATAATATAACGTTTACATCGAATATGAGGAAAGAAATGCAATAATCTCGCTAGTAACGATAATTAAAGTTAGATATAACAATTAGCTTAATAAAAACAAAAAAAAGCAAGCTAACAAATTTGGCCTATTACCAAAGCCAAGGCAAATAAATCGCGACCTATCTTTTACATAAGCATCTCAAAATCCCATATTTCAAACGATTTAAGTTACTCGGAATAACACCATAACCTCTTTAATTAAGGAAATTAACGCGAGGATCAGAGACGCATAGCCTTAGCCATTTTCGATAATAGAGAATAAGAGAAAGAACAACGTATTTATGAAAAGAAGTAATAATCGGTGTGAATGATGATTCTATTGAAGGGGGATTTCTAAGTCCTTATAACTACTCTAATTGCCAAGGCTCGGCTAGCTCTCATCGCTTTAGTTGCCTATTTAGGCCTAGTACCAAGGCCTCGCATCGCATCGCATCGCAAGCTGTAAATAACTCTTTATTTTAAGGAGGCTTTGCGAGCTTTATAAATAACCCTTGTAAAGGGGTTTGCGAGCCTTTTAAATTACCGAAGTTATAGGCTTTGTAAGGGTCCCTAAGCCTGTAGTTACAGATCTTATAGGGGGTCCTTGAGCCTGTAGTTACAGATCTTGTAGGGGGTCCTTGAGCCTGTAGTTACAGATCTTATAGGGGGTCCCTGAGCCTGTAATATCTTTAAATTAAGCGAACCTTTGTTTATGCCATAAGCGAGGTTATGAAGGCTAAGCGAGGTGCATATTATATTCTTATAGAAACCTCCTTTACTATTTATTCAAATCGGCGCCAGTAAGCTACTAAACTTATCCTTCCATTTTCATTTTCAATTTATTGATATTAATAAGCTCTTGCAAACCCTTATTAAGGTTGGCCTTTATTATTGCGTTAGCAGAACTACTTGCTCTATTAATTTATCATATCTTTGTAAATTCTTGACGTTTATATAACTAACGAATTAACATAATGTTAATTATCAAATGTTTTTTTTTGTTGTACCAAGCTTAACGATACACTTATAAAGCGAAAGAGAATTAATATAAATAATTATTAGCAATTGCTTAATTTTAAATTTATCAATTATCATGTTAATAATGCTTAATAACGCAATCAATATATCAACTCTTATTGCTATAGCATATAGCTTTAAAGCAAGTATAATACAAATTACTCTCTTGCATTTTGTTAAACTTATATATATAATGTTTTTGATTAAAATAAACTCCGCAATTCCTTTCGATTTGATGCTAATAACTAATACAAATTCGATTTGGGAACTTAAGTTTTTATTATTAATGAAGGATCCGTTAACAAAGACATAAACCTTAGCTAATTGCAAGTTTATAAGGACGTACTAAAAATCTCTTTTTAAGTTATTCATTTGCTATTGCAAACGTACATTCAAAGCTTTGATTTTCTTTGCCATTAGATCTTGATGTTATGTTACTATCAATAGATTAAAAGCAACTTTTAATTAGCAAATCGTAACCAAATATGTCTTGCGAGCGCGTTGCTTTATATAAGTTTGCTTATAATCTTTACTTGCAATATTTACTAACTTAATTTTTGCTTCTTAACCTTTTTGTAACATATATAAGCTTTTATTATTTATAATTATCATGCAATTATTAAACGTAAGCGAGCTAATGGGATTTAAGATTTGTGCCAGTTTTGTTAAAAACCCGACTTTATTGATCTCTGTCTATTCTTTTATCAAAAACTTAGCATCTCCAAAAATTAAAGTATTATTTGTTTGCATTCTAATAATTCCAAGCGTATGATTACCTTTTATCGTAACAAGTAAGCATAAATTGTACGTGGAAATCTTCATTTATAAGTTTTTTATATGATACTTGTAATACGTGTTAAACTAATGATTTCCCGATTCTAGTATGCTATATAGCAAAAGCATTATTATAAACATTATTCTTTTAAGGAATTTCTTTGCGATCTCTTTTGATAACTATGCAAAAACTTGCTAAATTAGTTTCGTGTGCGC
>JAFJYH010000403.1:0-35750 GCA_017365405.1 Cadophora malorum | reverse complement strand
TGCCCACCCCTCACAAACTCCGAACTCCTCCCCTTCCCCCTGCCATCCACAATATCACTCTCAACCTTCTCACTATCCCACTCTCGTCCCCCCTGCGCCTTCATCTTCCTCTCTCTATTCTTCGCCCGCTCCATCTCCATCACGCGCTCGTTCTTCTTCTCCGCAATCGCCTTCTCGCGTCGCTCCTTGGCGAGCTCTTTCTCGCGGTGCTGGAACGCGGCTTGGTCTGCTTCGGTAAGGCGGTGTTTCTCAGCTTTTTGTTTGTTTAGAATTGCCATTTTGGCCATCTTTTCCGTAAGTTCTTCTTCGGTGAGTTTCTTGTGTGCGGGCCCGCCTGTGGCGGATCGGTCGCCGCGTACAGCATGCGTTCTTGTGTTGTTATTGCTGCTGCTATTCTCTGTTGTAAGTGGTGTGTTTGAGGAGGTCTGAGGTGGCGCGGAGTCGGATTGTGTGGTGTGGGATGGTGGGATTGAAGTTGAGGTTGTATTTGAGGGAGCGGCGGTACTTATAGGAGCGGAAGGCGATGATACGGCCTGCGAGACGGAGACGGAGGGAGAGGGAGAGGACTCGGCAGGCGGTGCGTATCTGGATTGGCCTAAGCCGTCTGATCCTCCGCGACCACCGCCTCGTCCTCTCCGCTCTCTTCCGCCGTCTTGTCTGCCGCTGTTGCGCTGGTGGTTTTGCTGCTGGTGGTGGCTTGGACCTGAACCTGGACCTGCTGTCGCCGGGGTCGTGGTTGGGTTGGGAGGAGGGGTTGGGCCTGGTTTGGTTGCTGCAGACCGAGGCTGATCGTGGATTGAGGAGGGATCTGGTTGTTCAACAACAGTGGTCGGCGTTGGAAGAGGTTCGAACTCATCGGCGAAGAGGTCATCGTCCTCTCTTGACTGCGCGAACTCGTCCATCCTGGCTGCGCTGGTGGAGGAGGGGCAGCCAACACCGCAGATCGAATGAATGTATTGGCGGGGGGTGCGACCGAGCTTGGATCGATGGCACGGCGATATCTCTCAAGGGGAGCAGTGCCTTGAGGAATCGTACCAAATTCAACGGAGGCTGGAGTACGCTTCTTCTTGTATTTTGGAGTATTCGCAGCGTTGGGGATGTCGATTGGGGAGGAGGTGGCAGAAGGAGAAATTGAGGAGGGGTTGTGGCCGTCCATAGTGCATTCACTCGAAAGGCGGTGGGGTAGCGTTGGCGGAAACGGTTAGCCTCGAATAGCCGAGTGGCTGGTGTTGATGTTGACTGCAGAAGGATGGAACTTGGTTGCGCAAGATCTTTTTGAATCGTGCTGTGATTGCTGCCTAAGAATTGAATCATTAGCGATCAGGTTGTTGTCATTTGTAAGAGTGAATCTGTCATCGTATTTTGGAAAGTGAACAGTTGCTGAATGTTCACGATGGCTTGGCAAGTGGTGGCCGCTTCAGCCATCTTTGTTTGGTCAACGCGCTCATCATGAGCTAGGTAAGTTTAAAATAGACACTTGAACTAGATAGTATTCTCTGGTGAACCGTTTCAGTTCTATAAAGTAACTTTTAACGTAAGTCAATAGTTTTATCTTGTTATTTTTATAGGTAGAGACCTTCATTTTGGCGAGAAAGCCCATTTCTCAAATAAGCGAGACCAGCCACTCCACACTTTCACATCATGCTTCCAAGCACATTTGAATCGGGTTACTTCAGGCAGTGAAGTCCTTGGATGGAGAACCTTTCTTTGCTTGTGTATACATACCTTGGTGTTCAACCCCTGTACCCAAAAATGCTGACAATAGACAAGATCGTCTTTGTTTTTTGCATCAAGCAGCTATAGATGAATCCACAGCCACTAGCCAGACGCCGAATTCTTACTGTGTTCACTGGTAACAGAAACAATAATCTTGAGTTCTCATGGCAATTTTGCTGTAGCAACATCTCTCCTTACGGAAATACACAAGAATGTTCCCAGAATTTGGATTGGACTTGCCCAGAATCCTCATCATACTATGACCCTAATGAGCGGATGTTACTACAAGTACCATTCTCTTCTCCCTCCAGCAACACGCATCTTCATTGAGATAAAAATTCCACTTCGATCTTCCTGCATGACGTCTTGGCATAGTCTGGAAATCTTCACATCCGGACAGTACACCAAGTCGAGACCAAGACGCTCGTCCCATCCATGAAAGCAACAAGTCGGAAATCCCCCATCGACTTTGGCTCTTTCGTCAATCAAACCTTAGATTCCAACCAAGGTAAGGCTCTAGACAAGGATATCAAGATTTCCCTTTCAAAGTGACCAACATGTGATGTCGACCATGCGGAGAAGTTGCTCCCCGATTTCCTGTGCCTCTCGGTCACTCCTCGTCGGCTGGCTAAAGGGCAATCTTCTAATCTGCAATAACGGCGAAGCAAATTTTGGATCATAGATGTATAGATACCTAGAATCCAAATGTAACGCCCCATAGCTTTGCCGTGTTGGTCCTTGCTGTTTCCGTGGGGAAGCTAAATTGATGTTGGTTTTGAGAATAGCCTGAATAGATGACCAACATTGACATTCTCAGAGATGACGATTGCCAAGCTTCATGTGAATATCTTCAAGCGTGAAGAGCGTCGAATAACATATATACTGGTTTCTCCTGCCATCGGGCTGGGATTATGGAAAGGAGAGTAGCTCAGCAGCTCGCATTGAGAAGGAATTCTTTGAAACCCGCAGAACTTCTCTGAACCTTTCAATAGTAGCTACCTGAACAAAAACCTGTTCACGTGTCTCAGTCCAGTACTAGCTCTTGAAGTCTGGCAGCAGTAGCTACCACAATGAGCGTCGAGATCACGCCTCCCCCCTGACGCCTCTCTCGATATCTGACCACCCCATCTCCAAATCCGAAACCACTTCTCCGTACACTGCCACGACCGCTACTTCAAAAGCGTTACCGTTGTTGACGAGGCCGGACAAGAACTATTCAGCGCCCAAAGTCCCGACGTGAAGTCCTGGTCATGGCGTCGTACAGTGAAAGGCACATCATGCCTCCCTCTTTTCGAGCTCCGCCATTTCAACTACCTGACCGAGAACAACTGGCTGGTAGAAAGTCCCTCTGGACGCGAGATCGCAAAGATCAAGCATACATCTCGTTTCGCCAAACAGCACTCGGCTTTGGACATGACCGTTCATAATGAAGCTGACAAGGGCAACGAGGTGGAAATTCATGTTCGGCCACAGGATCGAAGTGCAGTAACGACTTTGGTCACTCTCAATGATGCTTGTATTGCGGTGATCCAGCTCACTGGCTCAAATGACATCACGGATTTGAGTAATGCTGATAGATCTACATGGTCTGTCCGTGCTGCCAGTGGCGTCGACCTTGCCCTCGTAAGTAGACTACCGATTCGGATACCTACATGTATTAAAGTCTCACTAAATATACAACTAGATTCTCGTTATTATTCTCTGCCGGGCCGAGATGCATCATGTGTTTAGAAAGTAATATTGAACCATGCAAGAATAGGGGAATTGCCAATAAGGCTTGACCATGACCTTTTCTGTGATGACTATTGGAGGACTTCAGAAATCCGTCAATGGACTTTCAGCATAAGGGTTTACAACGAATGTCGTTCAACGGGTTGTTCGACTTTGTCGTTTGCACGAGGTGTATTCTTGCCAATAATACTGCAGGAATTAAGTAACAAGACCTTGCACATTCACTTCGACGTCACGTCTCTTGGCACCTGTCGGCTAGTTTTGTTTCCTTGTAAATCTAGGTAGAATAGTCATGAAAGCCTTTCTATTGATAT
Source organism: Cadophora malorum (assembly GCA_017365405.1). Classification (NCBI taxonomy): domain Eukaryota; kingdom Fungi; phylum Ascomycota; class Leotiomycetes; order Helotiales; family Ploettnerulaceae; genus Cadophora; species Cadophora malorum. Next base: position 31,989 of record JAFJYH010000403.1, on the reverse strand, counting down.
TTTCACTATTTGATCACCTGGAGCCAGCAGTGGAGTCTTTTGCCAGTCAGAATCATGACCAGTATTCAACATCGGCGCCCTGTTTTTACCCTTAAGTGGACTTGCTTCATTCCGGAACTGGCTTGGTTCCAAATGCAGTTCTTGACCTCAATACCTTTTCACCGCTTGGCTGGTACTGGTATGTACAAGAAGATCATCAGAATCGGTAGATATTTTCGGATTAGAACTACGTACGATCTAGTTACATAAGGTCAATCGATCTTTCGATCAACCGATGAAGCAAACAAGGAGATTAATTTGTGGGCATATAGTATCCCGGACATATGAGTGGCTATTCTAATACGCAAAGAGCATGAATATGCAAGAAAGATAGACAAGAATACGACAACAAAGAGAAAAGGAAACATTCGTCAAATGCGTGTGATGCGCTGTGATATGATGTGCCAAGTGTCATAACCGGGACCAAAGAAAATTTGTTCGTGGAAAGGTGTCTCACAGCTCCATGCTGTCAAATCCCTCCGTCCCAATGCACCGATTTCATCCTGCCAATCCCAATGATATCCAGCCTCCTGCTCTCATGAAGGCTAATCAATCAAATGTCCACCCAGAGATCTCAACTTAAAAGAAAAATGGTCGTTGACCAGTCTAACTGAGTCTTCGTTTCACCCGGTACTATTCAATGTTACCACATCCAAAGCCAAGCATCCACATTCGCTTGATTCTTCGCGAACGGCAGCACATACAACAACATCAGCCACAAACACCACAACTTAAACGTCTGTCTATCAGCCGCCAAATCCTTCTTAATCAACGTCCGAATCGCAATCGTAAACCCCAGGAATATCGGCAGTAGATACCCCGCCAAAGACAACTGCCAGAACGCCGGCGCGATAAACGAGAACGCGATGATGGTAAGCGCGTTGATCCGCCGCGTCTGGAAGTCGCCAATCACAATCGGCAACGTCCTCCTAAACCTCATGCGATCGCCTTCCTGATCCTCCATATCCTGAAATTGGATCGTGCAAGTGATGGCCGCAGCGATGACGGCAAGCCAGTAATATGTCGTGAGGTTGAGCGAGCCGCATGCTACTTGGGCGGCACCGGCGCCGAAGGTGGTGAAGCCGAGCGCGTTGTTGATGTGTCGAATCATGAAGTTCTCTTCGGCGGCGCCGAGGTCGTTGTAGATCCATGTCAGGACCATCAGGAATAGACTTTCTTTGCTTCCGCCTAGATACAGTGTTGTGAGGAAGACAGCGGGGATGGAAACTAGGAGGATTCGGCGCGCTTCTTCGGATGTGAGGCGTCCGGATGGGATGGCGCGCCATGGCTTGTTGATGGAATCTTCTACGACTGAGTTTGGCAGTCGCTGGTTTGAAAGATTGAATATCCAGAGGTTCATCCATGTCCAGACGATGGATTTCAAGAGTCTGAAGAGAACGGTATGAGGGTCTGATATTGGTTCCGTACTTAGGGCTCCAGAGAGGGCGGCTGTGAATGCAAATGTTGTAGCAGGGAGGATCGTGGTCTTCACATCACTTTTGGTGATGAGAAATGCGGTCTTCACATGGAAGAGAAACGTCCGATCCTGGTACGGAGTCAGCATACAATATGTAGATATTTCGAGCGATGAGATAGATACCTCTGTTTGCGGAGGCAATTTGCCCTCCTCTGCATACTCCAAATCCAATGTTCCCATCATCGTTCAAGCATCTCGACGTCAATCAGCACCAGATAGAAAGTCGCAATGTACCACAAACCGGCAGGTGCAGCATAAGTATGAGTGAGGGGGGACATTCGATACCTGGGTTGTCGAGCGTCCGTCGACAGTCTACCCAAAACGAACTACCACACCCACATACTTTTCTTTCGTTTGGCCCACCCTCCACCATGAGAGGAAATTTTCATTGGCATCGGCGAGCGATGCCGAGTATTGATATCAAATCGTATGATCGTATCCACCTATGGCAAAATGTTCCAAGCACCAGATCCAAGCCATGAGGTCTAGACGGGTTGAGAACTAGGTTGAATACGCACGGCCCGGAGATGAGGCCTTATGAAGACATCATGGGCGAACGTTCAGCTCTGCCCAAGGCTGTCTTAGTTCCCCTCCTGTTTGGCCGGTTCCTTGAAGGCCGCGAAATGTTTCCTCTGGGGGTATTGGTTTGTCAGGGAGAGTAAGCTATGGGCGTTCTGTGGCGTCGATCTGTGGAGACGAGCTGGGGATCGAGGTCAAGATTACGACTATCAGAAATGTTGCCTTTTCCCCTCCTGACTCTGGCTGGCTAGCTGTGCATCAACCATGAATTCTCAAAACGAATCATGATGTTACCTGATGTTTATCCGGACTTAATCTGTTCTCCATGACACAAACCCGCTGTAAGATAAGACCTGCACTGACGTCCTCGGTTGCCTTGAGGGGGCTCTAAGGGAGCTCTGAGCGGTGACTTGCAGATTGTTTGGACTTTGGACGAGTCAGATCGTCTCAAGCATAAAGATGTGCACGACCATTGGTGTGAAAAGTCGTCACTTGCATAAAAGAGTGGTTTGGCGGTTGGGATTGGGGACTGTGATTCGTTCAAGATGGTTCAACCGTTTTCAATTGAGCGCAGCTGGCTGTAGATGACTAGGCCCGAGCTTACAATCGATAGTGATGTTATAGTGAAGTGAAGTCTGAAATGAAATGGTGGTGCTGCGATGTGATGTCGCTGTGTGATATCGTCCAGGCTAGCGTTATCAGGGGTTCCCAGGGGAAATCTGCAGCTTGGCCCAGGCTAAAGAAACTAGAGATGCGCCCAGGACACTCGGCAATCGCTAAATGATCGCTGATTTGCCCAAAATGCTCCCCTGTGGCTGATCTCTTTGGCAAGCCCCCCCGGTGAGGATCTGCTCGCTGCAGGAACACGGTCGTTCAGGGGCTCGTGCCCGTCCGTGCCCACGTCCGTGGGTGCTGCACTCGGTCATCACGCTGCCTTCTGGTGCTTCTCATGCTTCTGCAGCAAACTTTTAGAGACATCCAGAGACACCCACATCAGTCAGATAAGAACGTTTCGAAACCCTAAACATCTGCACCCACAGACCTCACAGACTCAAACTGCGGGGTACGAACTGCATCTCATACATCAGTTCACATTTTCCCCTCCTTGAAATGCAACGCAGTGCTGCAGGTCAAGTCTTCGCTTTCATCCGAACCAGAAGTTGCTCTGTTTCGGGTGCGGGTTGCCAGCAAGAGCACTAGCAAGCAAGCAAGCAAGCACATGTCGGTCAAGATGCTGGGACTCTCGCTGTTCATGCCGAATGGAGGCATTCCGTCCATCCCACAAAACGAGAACATCAATTTCGTGGCGCCCCTGATTAGCGGAAATCAAGGAAATTTATAGCAATGGTCGACAGTTATGGGCAGCTATGGGTGGTGCTGGTGAGTGGTGAGTGGTGGCATATCGGTACAGTGGTACCTGGAACGTGGCCCACCAGCTGCTGGCCTCCCGCTTGACCTGTCAGGGTTTCAGCCTCCGCCCATATCGATGAGCTGATCGACCCCATAATTCAAAATTTCCCGCTTCCACGGCAGGAATAACCTGGGACGGAGGGAAAATCACCGATCGCTGCTAGGAAGCACTCTTGGTCTTGGTCTTGGTCTCTAGGAAGATCCTAGGACTTGCCGAGCACAGGCTATTCTGTAATGAAAATTTCCACGATGATGAACGCCCACAATTGCCACGCTGTGAGTCGTTCTGCAGTATCATTATTGTTCGTTAAGGTCATCCCACAAGTCACAATCGAAGCGATACGGTACACTCCAAGTGCAGCACGGCGATGGGCGGTGTCCACTCTGCCACTGCACATCAGCTACGAATGGAATATTGCCCGGTGTCCGCTTTGAACCTCCAGGGGATGTCCTGGAGAGGTCATGCCGTGCCCGAACACCTTTCTAGATGCAGGGCACGGCCCAAAGGCGCCACGCTTCTAGCTGATATCGGCCTCAACCGAGGAATCAACAAGTCATTCAACACGAAAGACCATCCAGGACCTAGACCCTAGGACATTTCTCTCGACGACGGCGGCATCTGATTGCTCGCATAGGTCTACACATGCCCTTAACCCTGAACGTGCATCGTGTTCATGGCGGGCGTCTTTTTCCCCAATAGTTCGAGTCCGATCAACTTGGTTTCGACATCTTTTAGGCAAATCCAACATGCTGGTGGTGTGGAGGATGAGCTGAAGATATATGAAAAACATGCTTTTCTCCCTTCCCCCGTCATCACGTATACTTACCACCCATCTTCTCTTCCCTTCCCTCTCACCCTCCTCCAACTCGATTGACTTCCCGCTATAATCTCCTTGTGAGATTAGAGACTAGTCATCTGAACTTTCCTCGGCGAAGGGTCTTGAAGAGCTACCGGTAGTTCATAAGTCCGTCTTCTGCACTGACCTCGACATCCACGTACAATCATCGAACCTCATTCTATCTTCATCTTCATTTCTCAATACCATTCCACCTCTTCAAAATGGTTGACCTTCAAGCTGCGTGCTATGGCATTGTTTCTACTTTCTTCGTTGCTTCAACTATTACCATTCTTCTTCGCATTTACTCCCGTGGCTTCGTAGTCAAGAGCTTCGGGTGGGATGATTGGTGTATGACATCAATCTTGGTATGTTCAGTCCTTGACGATGACCAACAAGCAGAGTTGCTGACATGTATCAGTTCTTCAATTGTGGACAACAAGTACTTCTGTACTACTTCATCTATTATGGCGGTGGACTGTAAGCAATGTTCGAAATGAGAACGGCGAACTGTCACTGACTCTTCCCAGACATATCGAAGAGGTTATGACCACCCACCCAGAATGGCTACCTAAACTCATCACAGCTCTCTTCGTTGAAGAGCTATACTACGTCCTCATGCACTGGGTCATCAAGATGGCATTCCTTCTCTTCTACCTCCGATTCGCAACCAAGCGGTTCAGGACCCTAGTGTTCTACACAATTGGCCTGAACTGCGCCTTCACTGTCATTCAATGGCTCATCTATTGCCTCCAATGCATTCCAATCGATGCTTTCTTCCACCCAGAACTTCACCCAGGAGTCAAGTGTATCGACAACTCCATCCTAGCGTTCGTTCCTGCTGCTCTGGTAAGTCATCATTCCTCCCCTCCCGCTGAAAACCCCCCGCCTGACGAGAACAGAATATATTCACAGATATCTGCATCGTCGTCCTCCCAATCCAGCCTCTCTGGGCGATCCAAATCTCCCTCCGCAAGCGCCTCATGCTCCTAAGCATCATCTCCCTCGGCGGCGTCGTCGTGCTAATCTCTATACTCCGCCTCACTGTACTCCTCGAATTCCAAAAGATGACCGACTTCACCTACTCCCTCGGCAAGATCATCATCATCTCCTGCATCGAACTCGAAGTCGCCATCATGGCCGCCAACGCCCCGTCCCTGCGCATCCTCTTCAGCAAAGCAACAGGCGGCTCGCAAGCTGCAACCGGTGGCCATCACACCCTCACCAACATGTCGAGACCGCAGTCGAAGCCGAGATTCGCTACTACGTCCTCGACATGCCATATAACCAGCAAGGGCGGAAACAGGGAGCTCACGCATGAGCACTCGAACCAGTCGAATAGCTCAGAAGAGTCACTGACGAAACATGTCAGCGAGTCTGGCATTCTCGTCACGTCGATCATCGGTATCGAATCGCATGATGCGAAGAGGGATTCGAGGAGGTCGAGGGCTGCTAGTGATCGGTCGGATATGGTGTGAGGAAATATGAATCATCAGAGTCATGTATTGATACAAGCGCCGGAGTTCTGGGGGGCAATACTCACATGGAGTTTAGGTTTCTTTGGTTGGGTTCTCAATTTACGGGGTTTCGCTTCGACACAAATTATCACTACGCGTGATATCGCAACTAGAGCAACTAGCTTTATTGCAATGAACACGTTCATTTCTTCCGAAAATGATGCGAAAACTGTCACAACAATATTGTCGCACTTTTGACTCGGTCATCCTGCACCCTGCCCAATTTTCAATGGTGAAGTCGCTTCGCCAATGCTTGACATGCCAGCCCCTCCTAATGTTCCCGTCCAAGTCACAACTGACCTCAAGATGGCCTCACGGCACACGATCTATCATTCCAAAAACTTCCTGGCTAAAGGCTAGGAGTGGTATGGAGATGCAAGAAAGAATAAGCAAGCCCTCGCCTTAAGATCACGAAGTTAAGTGACGTACCCGGCGCTCTGGCGATGACAGAAGAAATATCTTGACGCGCAATGCCCCTGGGAGTAGCTAGATGAGCCTACGACACGGCATTACGGTAAGCGATGAGAATGTCGCATGCAGGGAAGAAGTAATGACCATGCAATTGTGAAATGTCGATCCAGGACTATTGAAAAGAGACGATGTCCTAAAAGTCACGTCCTGTGCCCTGCCCAGCCCGCGTACCACATGGAACCAGCTTTGAGATTAAGTAACAGAAGATTATACTGATCAAGAAGTGTACAGAGTTTCTCTCCCTATCATGGGTATGATGACCAGGTCGCAGAAAATTTGCAGGTGAGCAAAGAACAGAAGATTAATGTGCAAAAAGGTCCCGTGACATGAACAAAATATGAAAGAAAGCCCCGGCATCACCACACGATGAAGCCACACGTAGAAATACAGCCACGTAGATCCGAAAACTCCAACTTAATCCAAGACAATCGCTGGAGGATAAAATCGCCCACCTTCTGAAACCGTGCTGCATCCGAGTAACAAACCAAAACCTACGCACAACGCTGATCCAATCTTCAATCTTCAATCTTCAAACCCCGCAGAATACGACTACTCTTCATCATACAACCCTACAAGCGCCTGGAAATGCTCCAGCGCCGTCTTCCTCTTCTTCAGATCCGCCCCATTCCGCTGCAGCCCCTCCAACTCCACCTCCCTCGACTGCCCCAGCTCGCGCTGCTGCGTCTTGATCAACTCGTGCCTGCCTCTATACCGCTCCTCAATCTGCCTGACCGCCTCGAGGATCTCCTTTTCCCTGTCCTCTTCGAGCGCGTTCTCCTCGTGCGTCATGTCGTCGATGCGTTGGTCGATCAAGCTGATTCGGTGGAGGCGCGCGGCTTTGTCGCGGTTTAGGTTCTCGATTTCCGTTTGGAAGCTGGAGACTTTGCTGGACATCCATTGCTTTTCGTCCGAGTCGTTGTTACTGGAGCCAGGCTTTGGTGGTGGCGGTGAGGCGGAGAGTGGTTGCTGGTGGAAGGATCTGTGGTTTAGATTTGGTTCGGATGGTGGTGCCAGGGGTGGTGGCGGTGTTGCGAATACAGGCCTGCCGTATGGGTGTTGGTTCGATAGACGGCCATGATGAAACGGCAATATCTGAGGCGTTGGCGTTGGTGTCGAACCAGCGCTCGCCAGGCTAACAGGTTTGGATTCTCTGCCTCTTGCACTGTTGATCGGGTTCCAGTCTGCACCTGAGACGGGGGTGGGGAAAGAAGGAGACTTCTTGATCTCTGGTCGGTGCTCCTCCTGCCTCCCTTTCCCGAGATTATGGAGCGCCAAGTCGCCTGTTGGAGGATATCGTACAGTTACATCTACAGGAGAGAATGATGCCATCGATGTCGCTGCTGAGTCTCGACCGATTGACGAGTCGGCAATCGATGAGTTACGTGATGGGTCAATTGAGATGGAGCTGCCAGACGATTGCCTCATCCCAAATCCTTTCTGAATTCCAGAATCTTCCGTTGTACCATTGCCAGACATGGTATTGGTGATCATCCGTGGTTCTTCGTGGTTGTGGTGGCCATGATCGTCTCCCAACCTAAGCCTTTTCGCATGATGACCACCTATACCCTCATCGATGGAAAGACTGCTACCGGCACAGTCCGCAGTAAATGGTCTTCGCTTGGCACCGGAGTCGGGTGGGGCAGAAACAGGAGTCGAGCCTTCACTAAAAGAGGAGTCCTCATGGTTATTCGGCCCTGGAGTTGTCATGCCCGATATGATGTTCTGGCCTTTCTGCGACCGACGGTGGATGAACCAATTCTACAATCAGTTAGTAATAGAGTCTGAGGCGAGCTGGGTTTCCAATACTCTGATGGTTTTCTCCTCCACCCCGAGATCACGGGCCAGCGCCGCCCTTCGATCAGAGTCTGGATATGGCCCATGATTCGCGACTTGAGCCTCCAGCACTGCTCTTTGCTCTGCGGAGAAGCGAAACCCTCGTCTCATTGGCAGTTTAGGAGACAGTGGTTTTGGCGGTGTCACATCGGCTTTCGTTGGAGTGTGAGACATCTTGCTCTTTGTAGGCTCACCTAGACTACCATTAATTTCAAGTAAGAAGCCAGCTGGAAGAAGGACTCACGTTGCCGTGGTTGATACGATTCATCATCTGACGGATCCTTTTCTGATGGAGCTGGGGTAATGGACGGGGTGAAGATTGAGCTTGCATTCGATAGCAAGATGGACTTGGGCTCTGGCAAGTCCGTTGGGATTTCCTCCTGCAATGATTGATCATTACTGGAATCAATCGATACTGAATCGTCACCACTGGCCTGGTTTGGCTTCAAATTCTCCCCTTCGGCCTCAACCCCGATGTCAACCACAACCTCATCCTCGACCTGATCCTTGGCATCATCAGTCTTCCGGATCTTTGGCATATCGGGCACAGGCTCATAGTTGTCGACTGAAAAGTCGTATCCAACCTTCAACCAGTAGGCCGAACAAGCATTCGGCGTCCGATTATACCCGTTCTCTTGAAGACGAATCGACACCTTCTTCCAATGCTTGGGCCATGGAATCACGGCACTGGGATCTTCTCTTTCAAGTGCGAGTTGATCTTCCGTCATTCCCAGTAATATCTGATGCTCAGAATCGTCCCATCTTGGACCCGCAGCTTCCTCATTGGCCTTCTGGGTCTCGACAACACGCTTCCAGTAGCTTTGACAAGCTGTATTGGTCCGGTAGTACCCCGACTCGTGAAGCTTGGAAGACACTTGCCTCCAGTGCTCAGCCCAGGAGATTTCCTGTGTATGATCCTGTGACTCCAGCTCAATTTGGTCGTTGGTCAGTTGGACGAGGATCTGATGCTCTTCGTCGGTCCAGCGTGCCAAGGTGGACGACGTGCTAGTGCTCATACTGCCGCGCCCACGCGCGGGCACCGCGATTAGCTTTATGAGCCCGAGAATGAATGGCTAGGTGGGTGCAGCATAGCCAGAGCGCGAGGGTCGGTTGGAATGGGATGAGATGGGATGGGATGAAAAGTATATTTGGCGCGCGTTACGGAACACGGTGAAGTGAGAGGTGGATAGTGGTAGTCAAGCCAAGTGAGCGTTGCAGAAACCTGAGACGCGGTGTAGGCGAAGCGGCGTGGCGTGTCCCGTGTTACGAGTAAATGCTGTACAGTATTGCATCGTCCATCGCAGCCTGGATGCCTCATATCGGCGATTGCGGAGATTACTCTGGTATACTTGACACCATGTTTGCCCATGACATGTGAAGATAACTGGAATAAATGAACAAGTTGTGTTGCGCAAAATCGAGGTGGCTTGGAAGGTGACACTATTTAAATCATGGTTCATAGCTACACGGAACGGTACCGGTCCCATGTTCCAACTCTGGCAGTTGCAAGATAAGGCGTCAAATTACTACAGAGTCTGCACATTACAAGTTTGTTTATAGTAGAGACGTGTGGCAAGACTTCTGGTCGGCACTTTCAGAAGAACCTCAGACTTCGTGTCGTACATGGTCCTATTACCGGCATATTCTTGGTGCACTCAGCTCACGAAGCCCAGTTTCAAAGTCGGGTACAATATGATCTCCTCTTCGCCAGTCCCGTCAAGATCCTCTCGTCCTGATGGATGTGTCTGGTAGCCGTCAGTATCGGCCCCCAACGTTCTTCCTGCCGTTGTAGGTCTGCTCGGGATGCTGCTGTGTATGATGGTGGTCGGTTCTCCAGACAATGCAAGTCGTAACTGTTCCATGTCCCTATCGCCCACCTCCTCATTACCTCGAGGTCCACAGGGATGTACCTAATGCGATCTTCCCGTGAGTATCAAATCATTGTGTTCGTCGCGTGCCATCGTCCGCAGTGCTGGGGCTTGCGGTGATTAGGATTCGGGAGGAGCATGTCGCTCGAATCGGGCATTGGCACATGATGGATTGGACTTGGCGTCGCAGCAGATGTACGCCGTGTAAGTCCATAACTGCCTTCGATGGAATATGAAGTACGGACTCGTCAGAGGATGGGTCATGGTGGATGCTGATGTTGAACAGTGTCTTCACGTTTGCTCGCTCATGTGGATAGAAATAGAGGCGCTAGTTACCCCTGAATCCATGCCGACTATAACCGAGATACCATCACTTGGAACAAATAACTCGTAACAATCGAGGCAGAATGAGCAAGACATAGAGAAATGATTACGCGGTCAAGAATCATGTTCCTGCAAGCTTATACCATGACTCATCTAACCATTGTTCATGCATTGGGTACTCATATTTTCCGTCCTCTCAACCAATCCTCTTTCTTCTCCTGGTTCAACCACCCACGACCAAGCCCTTATTCTCATGTCCTCTTTCCACGCATTATACTATTTCACTACCGTACTCAACACACCCTAGTAGCTGACCTGGTCATTCCAATACATTGTTTCGTGGGATACTTCCGGACCCGTGGCCGCAAAGCCCCAGTCGAAATTGTTCTTGATATACTGCATCAAATGGCTCGCCAATTTGATATGTCCAACATCCGTTGGATGCCACACTGGATTTATATCATTGTGCTGGAGGATCCCCGTCGAATTGAAGTAATGCACAAACGGCTTCTGTCGCCCCGAAAGATAAGATCGACTGTTGAAGTGTTTGTACACATCGTAGATCTCCGTAATGTACGCTCCTACTTCTCTGTAGGTTGTTCCGCTTTTCTCGAAGCCGTTCCAAAGGGACTTTGGACAATTTAGTGAGCGACTTTAATATCCTCTTCTTCATGCCTGGAGCAGGAGGATTGGGGGAACTTAAGGATACTGACCATCAATACGATATTCGCTTTCGGGTATTTCTCATGGACTCCCTGGACTAGCTTCACATAACTCTTATAGTAATTCTCAGTCCCTACATTGTTGGCCGAGTTGTTGTCGTTCGTGCCCAGGTTTATGACGACCAGGTCAGCGGCAGGATGTTTCTTGAAATCCCAGGGCTCGGGATTCGTGCTGTAGATAGCCGCTGCTCTTGGGCTGGTATCTGAAGTCTGGTACCATTGGTACGTCTGTCCTCGTGGGTTTCCCCAGCAGTTCTGATCGTGCACACAAATTCCTGGATATCCCGTGACGCTCCATTCGGTGTCTCCAAGTCCTGCACCAAGTCCGTAACCGAAACCAGAGAGACCTTCATAGGTCCCTGAATAGCCAGACGACAGAGAATCGCCAATGACTTCGAGACGACGCTTAAAGTCGGGAGCTTTGAAAAGAGTTGAGTTCGGTGCAGTATGGACGGACTTAATCTGAATTCCGTACGCGTAGTTGGTCACACGAATCTCAAATAATGAGGGATGGGATACATCCATAGGTGGATCACTTGAGGCGAAGAGATGTGTTGCACTGGCACTGATATTGGTGAATTGCCAATCTAAACCATCGAATCGAAAGCCCACAAGAACACCAGGCGAAGTCCAGTTGCCGAACGAAATTGCAACTTGGTTTCCAGTCACGCCGAATTTCAATCCTGGTGCACTATTCAAGTGAGCCAAGGATTATATGAAGAGGGGCAATGTTCACCTCCACCATGAGATATACTTCGAATCCCAGCGACCTTTGTAACTTAATTCTTTCGAACCGGGCTTGTAAGTCTTCCAGTTGGTCAAGCTTTCAGTGAGGATAGTACTGGGGAAGTCCACATCGCGGACCTGGCCATTTTGGAAAATAGTGGCATGAGCCACCTGGGTCAAGAAACTGGGCAAGGCAATGGCCTGACCAATAAAGAACCTCATAGCGAGCACAGAAACGAAAAATTATACGAATCATGTTGACGGAAGTCAAATGCTTTTTATACAGTTTCACACTCCCACGGGAAAATTCCAACTCGCTGGAATAAAGTTTTGGCGGATCGCATTAGGCTAATATCACGAAGTCCACACATGCACCTGCGACTCGTTACCTTAGGACATGCACCACTCAACACTTACCTGGGCAATCTGTTGACCCCGGCATCCGGTAAGTCCTGCCGCAATATGGGTCCAGACGAAGAATGCGGTGTTTGAAGATGTCCTACTTGGCACTAGTTTCCTCCATCGTCCCGGAAGCTCAGAGCCTCGGGCCGTCAGCCCTCATTTGTTCCCTGCTAATCTTGATACTTCCGTCTATTGTCTTCACCGATTCCGACATGGAATGTACTCGAGAATCGGCTTGATCCCATTTTACCTTGGAGGATCCTCCTCGCCATGAAGGCTGCAGTGCTTTCAATTCCGTTTTCAGCAGCTTCTCGCCCCAGTATGGCACGAGTGCGCAATATGTCGACCCTGTTGCTTGATCTGCTTCTCATCAGCTTCAAAACATTTCGAACAAAATAACACTACGAACAGCTTTCTCCATAGCAGGGAATGAAGCAGTGGCACGAACCTTCTGAGCCATAGGCAAAAACTCTTTTGGCAAAATCCACATCCTCGTCGAAAGCCCAAGAACTGGTGATGACTTGGCTTCTAGTACCTGGTGGGCTTGCTCTCAACAGAGCCACGGCATCAATTGCCATGGCTTCGGCTGAGAAGTCAATTTCTGGATTCAACTCCAGTACTACGTCCATCAAATCATTCATTCCGATGTACCAAATGTCCGTCTCATCAATCCCCAAAGCTGTAGCAAACCTCTCCTTCACATGCAGTGGCGGCTGAAGCCTATCGACCACAGGTGAAGCAGGGAATTGCATCGAGACCGAAACTGTGTCCTCATCATTTGCCCAAGTCTGAGATGTAGTGGAAACAGATGCCCCTGTCTCAATCCCCGTAATCGTCACGAACTCGAATGTTGTCAATCCCGTTGAAAGATGCAGAGCATGAGCAGCGCCCAACATTCCATGGCCACAGAATGGTTCTTCCGCATACGGCGTGAAGAATCTGATATCATAAATGTTTGGTGTGGAACTGGGCCGACGTCTTACAAACACTGTCTCTGAATGATTGAGCTCCCTCGCAACAAGTTGCATAGAATTTTCTGGGAGCCATTCTTCAAATTAACTCAATACAAGTATTGGCGTTGCATTTCCACAGAATGGCGTTGATGTCATGGTATCATACACCGACTTGAATTGTCAGCAATATCCTGGCCTGGGCTCAGAAACTTACAAAAGACAATTGTTTAGCCATCGTACCTGCGTGCGTATCCGCAAAGCTTAGATTGTGAAGAACTACTGTTCTAAGAAGACTTCGAGAAATTTCGTATCTGTTCGAGGTTGAATGTTGTTGAAGGAGATGGTGGGGTTGCGGCGGGGTACAGGGGAACTGATGTCCCGATTGGGGAAACCTACTCGGACAATTCTCGCCACACGACGACCTGCATGAGGAGTTATCTCGGTGTTGGCAAACTCTCTCCAATCTAGTGCCCATGCTGTTGCAGATGATGCACAGAGTTCCACCCCACTTGTAATGCATATCTGGGGGTCGAAGCAAGCAAGGTCAAACAATCTCTGGCCTGTGGGCAACATCTGAAGCAAATACCGAGTACCATGTTCACCATTCCCCGTTTCATTGTCTGTATCTCTCGAAACATTGCTTTTGAAACCATAACCGAATCTCACTATATTCGACCTACACCCCGAACGCCACTACTTCCTCCCAATAGGTAGTTCAGGTCATTCAAACAAAGACATCGCTCGCATATCGATCACTTTTGATACCTGCAAACCATGCCTCAACCTCATCGTCAGACTTAGTCTTTCCCAAGCTCTCAGCTGCTTCTTGGTAAATGCGTTTCGTGGTACTTGCAACCCCTTCGCCAACCATGCTACTCCCGCAAACATACAACGATGCCCCTTCATTGAACACCTTAACCATTTCTTCTCGCTCCTCCCAGAGTCTGTCCTGGACGTAGCGGCATCCCTTACTGTCAGAGCTCGCCTTGGAGAAAGCGTAAAACAGTTTCACAATGCCGTCCTTCTCCCACTGGGACAACTCGTCGCTGAACAAAGCATCCTTCTCAGGGTGGGCACAACCTATGAAAAGATAAGCTGGAGCAAGCTTGCGACCTGCTTGGATCTGCATGGCCCGTTCCTGGACAAATCCTCTGAATGGAGCTAGGCCTGTTCCTGCGCAGAACATGATGACTGGAGTGTTTTCGATATCAGCAGGAGGATGGAAGTTGCCATGACTGGGCTTGACCGCGACATGGATTCGATCACCCTCTTCAACGCTGGACAGATAGTTCGATGCAACACCCAGAAATCGTTTGGAGCCTGCCGCTTTTGATGGAGTATCGAGGACAGACCATGTTATCGTCGCGATGGTAGGGTCCGCGAGAGGAGAAGATGAAATTGAGTACTGGCGGATTCGCATAGGTGGAAGCATCGCCAAGAAATCACCAAGTGGCAGTGCAGCAGTGGGGTATTCTTCCAGAATGTCGAGTGGGGATCTTCGCTTGCCGAGTATCTCCTGCTCGAACATATTGCCTCCTAGTGCTAATATCTCAGAACGAATCTTCTCGTCAGCACAAGATGCTGCAATTCGTGCAATGTTCTATGGGCACAGTCAGACACTCGGTACATGATCCAGTTTGAGGGCTTACCTTGCGAGTTGCGGGTTGGCTGAGCTCTACATACATCCCCAAGATATCCATCATCGATATTGGGTAACCTGTAGGGAGTGTGGTGTTCGCTCCATCCTTGATGGTCAGCATGGTATCCCAAGGCAGATGTGCCCATTTCAGGACTCGGCGAATATTTTTGGGGTTGTTCATCGGGAGCACAGCGAGGTAATCGCCTGCTTTGTAGGTCATGCCGGTAGGCAAATTCAAGACAATATGGCGTTTTTCGGGTACCCCTTCTTTGGTAAGAAGCTGGTTACTTATGACAACTGCTTCCTTGACATCCTGGCGCAATTTTGATCGCCTCGAACCCGTATCAGTATCGATTTCCAGGCCGACTTCCTCCTCAGGCTCCGCATCGCTGCCAAGAGCAGACCACAATTGCTCATCCTGCCATCGGTCAAAGTCGTTGAAGATATCACCAGCTGCAACATCTCCAAGACCCATACTCGCGATCTGCACCGCTCCGTGACCTTCAAACCCAGAATTGAGCAGTTTCGGAACTCGGTGAAATGTTGAAACCCAATCATCTGAACGCGTTAGAAGATTTACAAGGTTACCAAAAGTCGCCAGAAAATTCCATGCAGGGGGGAGGGCCTGCTCAAGATATGGAGTTCGGGCACATACGATTTCCGCACCCAAAGACCGCATATTTGACACCCTTGAGTGCTGGACCTTCCAAATTCTGAATCCATTCTAAGAAGTGTGCTGCATTATCGGGAGGTTGGCCCTCGTAGCTTGAAGAGATGAGAATCACTGGTTGATCCTTTGGCACCTTGTCGACTGCGCTGTCGAGAGGCTCAACATGGGCGTTGTAGCCGCGACCAGGAGCCATTCTTGCCAAACTTTGGGCGAGAGCCTCACATGTACCAGCATTCGAGCCGTACAAAATCGTCATTGGCTTCTTGGACTTGCCATTCGTTGCCTTATCGATGTTCCTAGCCTTGTCATGTGCCTAGTATCAGGGTCAGCGTTTAGGGGATCCGGGAGTCAGGGCCGTGAGAAGAGAGCGCAAGCCTCTAAGAAGACTGCAGCGCCCCCGAAGAGGATTCTTTAGTCACTTACTTTACCCTCATTGGATGTGTCTACGTGGAGCATCTTTTCGAGATAGACAGGATCGATGTGCTCTCGAAGCGATGCGTGCATGAAGAAGTCCTTGGGCTTGATAGTCAGAGTCTGTTTGATTTGCAAAGTGTAGCTCGCGTCATCTTGGCGGAAATTGAAGGTTTGGAGCAACATTGCAGTTGTCAGGATGGCCTCTTGCCATGCAAAAGGTCGTCCAATACATCCTCGCATCCCATTGCCGAACGGCTTCCAGCTGTTGTTGGGAAGTTCAGAGAATGGCCCGTCAAGCATTCTCTCTGGCTTGAATGCTTCGGCATCAGATCCAAAAACCGCCGGATCTCGATGAACCGAGCCGAGTAAAGCAATGATTGACTGTCCCTTTTTGATTTTATATTTGCCACCGAGAGTGGTATACTCATCCGGTGAGTCGGGAAGTGGCTGGAGTGTGAAAGCAGGCGCGGTAGGCGTCAGTCGTAGGGTTTCTCTAAGACATGCTTCGATGTAGGGAAGCTTTGACATGTGATCGACTGTTATTGGACCCTTCCCAACAACTTCGTCGACCTGCCGCTGGGCCGCCTGATATGCTCCTGGATTCTTCAAGAGGTAGTAGAACAAGAATGAAAGCATGCCGCTTGTAGTTTCATGGCCTACGATGGGTTAGGCCACTTCCGTCAGGGCGGTTGAAACATACCAGCAATCAAAAACGTGATCATATTGTTGAGAATGCTTTCCTCCGATAGCCCTTCACCAGTCTTTGGATCTCGACCATTTATCATGGCATTGAGCAGGTCTTTTTTGTCGGTGGGATCTGTCCTCCTCTCCGCAACCACTTCTGCAGCAACCTTCTTCAATAGAGCAATATCCTCATCGTATTTTTGCTGGGCAGATCTGTAAAAGTAATTCGCGACTGCTGGCCGCCTCGCCCTTGCTGCAGATTCCTGTAGAAGCCCAACCATGGCATCAACGAAGGGATGCATGTCTGAATGGTAGAAGCTATTGAATCGTGTATCCATGGCACAACTATTGAAATTAGCTGGGTAGGTACGAAGGATGAGAAAACCTACAGAGCGATGGAGTCCAAAGTCAATCGTGTGAAGTCGTCTGGAACATTGATCTTCTCCTTCGGGCCAAACCTAGCCCATTTGACCAC
This sequence comes from Cadophora malorum, assembly GCA_017365405.1. NCBI lineage: Eukaryota > Fungi > Ascomycota > Leotiomycetes > Helotiales > Ploettnerulaceae > Cadophora > Cadophora malorum. The sequence continues at coordinate 15,010 of JAFJYH010000403.1, read as the reverse complement.
CAGCTGAGAAGCAATATCATGCATTTCGTCAAACATTGATCGGATAGAGAGTGGCCCAAATGCTATACACATTAGCCTTGCACGCAAGCTCATCATAAATGCTCTTTACCAGGCATCAAAACTCTGTGTGCTATCTCCCAATTGTGTTCCCCAGGATATGCTGTGAAGAGACCATCGCGTACACCATTTCGAATCTCATCGAGGGCGCCAGACACCATTTTTGTGAATCGTTTCTCGTCGCAAACCTCGTTCATCAGTGCATGAGTGGATATGAAGACTTTCTCGCTGCCTCCGAGCGTGAGTCTGTAGATGGGACCTGGCAAATTAGAACATGGATCCATATGGGGGAGAATGAGCTACCGTATGTATCTGCCAATCTGAGCAGACTTGCCATAGAATCTGCTGGGTCAATATCATTGATGTTTCCCAATAGTGGAAGGCCTGGCGGGCCGGGGATTGGCTCAGTCATGACTGAGGTATGAAGAAGGACGAAAAGCTCTGTAGGAGAGAGAGGGAAAAGGTAAGATTCGCAGGTAGAAGAATAGAAAGGAAGAAAGAAAGGAGCTCATATGGGGGTGCCTCTTATGGATCTCAAGTAGAGACTAGTAGTTATTGACAGGCACGGAGCAGAGGAATGTATGGCGCCGACAGTGCGTGGACCCGCCCGTACCAATGCAATGCGATGCAATGTAATGCCGCCAGCCGCCAGGAGATCAACAGCCGAGGAGACGAGAGGAGACGAGAGGAGAGGAGAGAATGCAGACCATGCATGTAATGTTCGACAGATGTATATCGTCGCAGCCCACCTGTGGTCTCCGACCAAGCGTCTGTGCAAGCCACCGGCGGTCAACAACTGCACCAGTAGACAAGAACATGGACGACGCTCTATCGTCTTGTATGAGAGTGAAATTTGACGGGATCGAAGTCTCGTCCTCCGCAATGCAATAGTAATGTGTTGTTGTTTCACATGCAATGAATGAATGAATGAATGAATGTCGGTGAGGCTGGAACGGGGACGGGCAGTATTCCGCAGTGGTCGATTAACATGTGGCTGAGGCCGAGCTTGGCGCGTGTGGCTTGTCAATCGGGACACGGGGATTCACGCGCCGATTATGAACTGCCGTGCCGAGTTTGGATTCGGAGAAATTTCCGTCCAGGCCAGGGCGCAGTCTGGGCTGGGCTGGATGTCAACAAGGCTAGGATCTGGCATCGTCTTCCTGCGCAGTTGATCATTCTCCATGGCAGGCATTATTGATGCTAAATTCCGAGATCGACCCTTTGACTCTTGTAAAAGTCTATATTGAGGTTAAACACAGTGCTCTACTGGCAGGGCTGTACGACTCTATGCCTCGCCCTTGTGCCGAGGCTAAACACACGAAAGCGAGGACATACTTCGATACATAGCGGACCTGGTGCAACTTTATCCTGTTTCCAATTGACAGTGTGTCATACGTGTGGCCATCACCTTACCACCACATATGCAGTGTGAGCCAACTTTCCATGCTCTACCATCTCGACAATGTTCTGAGGTACCGAGTCTGTGCAGGCCTAGCTATCTCCCCAAGTCTTCCCCGATGTAGCCACTTATGTATGCATTGCATACGCCTGACTGTGTTGCTTGAAAGTCTGCTAAATTGTAGGTCTAGGGTATCAGTATGCGTTATTTAGATTTTTGAGCCTCCCGGTAGCACGCAAGCACATCCTCGGGATCGACAACTGAGTTCGATAGGACTATGTGCGTAAACGCGCGTTTCAAGCAAGGAACATCGTTTTCGCATTGACCTTGGCTACGAACTTTATCCTGCTAAGCTCACAAATAGAAATTTTTGGTCATCACAAGTTTCACAAGCAAAAACCAGAACAGGAAGTTGATGGCATCATATCAAATTGTCACGCGTAAAGACAGAACGGGTATGTACAGAAGCAAAAGAGTAAGAGAGATCAATGATCCTGACTATCCAGCCGGCCATGATCTCAGAGGTATCGTAAAAGACGCCCACCTGCATGATACCCTTTGAAACTTCTTCGGATGCCAAGGTACTCTGGAAGACCTAGAATGGCTCATCATCATAAAGAGAAAACAAACACGTTGCGACAAACATCATTTCCAGTTATTCCATCCATAACTCCAGCCATGTGCATTTCCATCCATAATCAACGACGAGCTTGTTGTTCATGGCTTTGCATCCGGACCTCCAATACCTGGCTCATGTGCTGCAAGTCAACTCGTGCCTTCTCGTCTTCTTCAAGGATTCCACGAATGATTTGCCACTCGACTGGCCTCATCTGGTAGGCCTGTGGCATCAAAAATGCCACAGTGGGTGCATCCTTGTACGGGCCAAGGATCTCGGCTGCAGTAGCCTCTCCCGCTCGCTGATCTATTTTCTGCTGTTCTTCCATATGCCGACGCTGTGCATCATCGTGAGAGAACCCTTGCTGGGGAACAGGCGGTGTGGAGAAGGCTCCCTGAGGGTTGATAGGGGACATAGCTGGGCCAGCGCCGACTCCGGACATTGACATTTGACGTTGCGGGTGGTTCACGACAGATGGCGATTCGGCATTGATTCGTGGCGGCTGCTCGACGTTGATATCGTTACGGATAACCAGTGCAACAAGCAGCATCGGGTCAGAGCGGCTTTCTGGCACAGTATGACCTTCGAGATTCGTGATAAAATCTGGCAGGCTTCCGGGACTTGGTGGGACAGGAATTAGGTACGTATCGCGGATGTTGCCCAAACCCTTGTTTGTCAACACGCCATACCGCTTCCTGGACTCGAAGTACCGATACAGCGCAAGGAAGTCGGACTCGGAAGATTCACCAATAGGCGTAATGCTGACAACAGCGACATCTGTTGGAGGGCTGTATCGTAGACTGCAGAGGTATTCATTTGCCTTGTCTTGATCAATCCGTCCTGCGATCTTGAGATCCTTTTGAAGGTTGTCCTTCCAAGACGCAGCGATTTTCTCTGTGAATCCTGCAACATGCTTTGCCGAAGCAGGAAACCTGGCAATGGATTCCATCGTCACACTTCCATGCCAAACAACGTCGGGGTCAGTCGGGTATTCGGCCGGCGAGTAGGCATCGGAATCTCCGTCGTCATCTTGAAGCATCTTGTCGATCTCTGGATCAATACCTGGGCCACTGACTGGTGGCGCATTATTTGAAGATTCTCGACGAACATGTTGGGAAGTGATTGGGGATGGGGCGACCTGGGAGATGACTTTGTTGTAATCGAAATCGGGCTGGGATGGCTTCCTTGTCTGAATCGCTAGTTTCGGAGCAGCATTTCCTCTAATATCATCAGTGCCACGGTACGAGTCGATGTCTTCGGGCTCGACGTTTCCTGGGGAGTTCTCTCGGGAGCGGACAGCCATCTGTGCGTTCGGATCAAGCATGCTTCGCCTGCGAGAAATTGGCATAGCATCACTTGCCATGGCAAAATTGTCGTCCTCGATGACTTCCTCTCCCTTGTGAGTTCGTCGCATTCTTGGGCCATCGTCAGTGACCATGATTGCCTGCTTGTCTGCTCGTGCTTTGAGTCCTGCCACCTCCTTCTTCAACTCCTTACTGGCCATATCATCCGATGACATGGATGCAAGTGTACTGGGCAGCAACGTTCTTTTGAGAAGACGATCGGTCAATTCTTGATTCGTCTTGAGATTGGCAGCTATCATTCGACACTTGGCTGTATAAGAATGTTTGTCCCCGTGGGCCGTCGCAACCGCATCTTGAATCTGAATAGCAAGACGTTCCACCTTTGCATCTAGTGTATCATTCTGGGCTAGGCTGTAGACGTGATTGTTGATAGAATGGGAGATTGCAGTCTTGAGGTTCTTCATGATGATTTTTGCGCCACCCTCTTTGAGGATGTCGTGAACATCGGAGAGCTTGACAGGAAGGTCAGAAGGTGGGGATTCTTGTCGTGGCGTCTGTGCTGCAGATACTTTGCGAACTTTTGATTTGGGTTCCTGGCTGGTCAGCAACGAATTCAAGGACACGAAAGTTGGACATACATCTTGGGACTCATCTCTGACCTTCCGTTTGGCACTGCCCGCACGGGGGGTGTCTTTCTTCAGTGGTGTAGATGGCGAACTGGCCTTGCCGTTGGTAATTGGATCGCTGACTCGCTTGCCTTTCTTCTTCCCCTTCGGCTTCTCTTCTTTCTCTTCCTGTTCGGCATGGGCCTGCTGAAGGAGGTGCTTCTTCTGGCGCAACTCCCAAACCTTGATCCCCTTCTTCAATCCGTCCAATAATTCCTTGTGACCTGCCGGACCACATTGCTCACAGAGATAATGTTCGGGTATCTCATCCTCGAAGGTGGTGACTCCGACGCAGACATTGTGCTGCCAGACAGTACAATTGTCGCATGCGATCCATGGTTCCTCGTCGCCTGGGGGGCTGCTGACTGCACCGCAGACACAACGGATGACTTCGGCTTCTTCCTCCTTCTCAACCTTCTTCTTCTTGGATCCTTTCTTCTTGGGTTCGGGGGTAGAGTCTAGGTCCATCTTTCCAGTATGCACGCCCTTCGTCGCGCGAACAGATCTTCGAGGTTCATCTGTTGATGTTAGTCTTGCTGTTGCTGGCCTTGAAGAGGGGAGACACCTACCGGCCATGATGGAGCTTTCGCGCGATTGCGATGCAGAGTGTAAAACAGAGTGCGGGACTTCACGCGATCTGAACCTACAGAGTTGCGGAGGAAGATGCCGGGGCGAGACAGAACTCGTGGACGCGCCCAGATTGCCCCCACGCGTGATTCTTTGGATCGGAAGAGTTCAGCAGGAAAACTTGTACCCTTGTGTCGCGTAGACGAGGCGATTGTGACGAGGTCGCGCAGATGTCGCTAGTGCGTCGTTGGTGGGTAGGGAGACTGTTGTTGTTGTTGTTGTTGTGGGGAGGAGTTGAGGTTGGAAGCAAGCGGCGACAAGAAGCTAAAGTCACAGAGCGGTCGAGCTAAAAATCGGAGCCACCAGAGCCGACTTTTCTGCGGGAAGTCATATGACTTGACGGGGCAAATGGCGCTAAGGCAGCTCGAACCTCAAAATATATCATCAGTCAATTTGAGCAGACAAGCATCGGACACATCAATTCGCACACATTGGCCAATACTAGCGGAATACACACAAACTGCCTTGCGCACAGCAGTGGCAATCGATCGAGCGATATACCTACTGTCAGAACCACCATTGCACAAGACCAGCATACTTCTATTTCATCATACCTTCCCAGTACATCAGATTGGGCTTGACTACTCAAGATCAACCACCTGCGTTCTTGATCCCATAGAAACAAGAGAATAGCTGTCCGCCGAATACCCTGTGCCAGATCAACGCTCGACGATTGACAAGTCATACTTCTGGTCCTGCTCCAGTTCTCCTGCCTGCAAATCGGCCACGCAACCTCCATAGCAACCTCCATAGCGACCCGCGTTGCGAAACCACATTTAACAACCTTCTCTTTTCATCGGTCACAGTACAATCCACGAGGCCTACCTGCGGGCTCAGATCTTGCAAAATACCTCCCACTCCAGGGAGGTCATACATCGACTCCCAAGATCCAACTTCTCGCGCTCCCCGGTCACAGCCCTGGCAATCCACATCCCAATATCCTCCCTTCCACAACAGCCTCAACCATACCACGTATACCCAGCCATGGCTGATGTTAGATCACTTCTGAAAAGCGAAAGAGCCGCACGGCGAATACAGCACCAGTATGCAAGCTACACAACAGGCGGATTGTCTTGTACAGTATGTCACGTCCAAATGAAAGATGCGTTATGGGATGGACATCTACGATCTGCCGGACACATGATGCGAGTTGAGACACAGAGCGCTTCAAAGAAGCGGAAGGCGAGTGATGAAAATGGAGAAGACACAATCAGGAAGCGAAGCAAGCCTGGCAATGGCCTTCCTGATGGATTCTTCGACGGACCTGGCGAGACGATGGAGATGCCTTCACGACCAGCGACCCCTTCGAAGCCAATAGCCAAGGTGGACGAGGATGAGTGGGCTGCGTTTGAAGCGGATATTGCTACGGCAGAGGAGCAGGTGAAGCAAGCGAACGATGCGGTGATCTCAGCACCTGCAATAATGGCAGCAGATGTGGTGAAGGAGGAGAGCATTACATTGGATATCGAAGGAGAGAAGGAGGACGCAGCAAGGAAAATGGAAGAAGAGCTGGAAGAAATGGAGAGTTTGGAAGCAAGGGTGAAGAGGTTGAGGGACAAGAGAGAAGAATTGAGAAAGAGAACCGTAACACCTGTTGTTATTCCAGAGCAGGAAGGGGACGAGGACAGTGATGATGATGACGAGATCGAGGATGGATTCTAGAGACTTACGATCTTCGCTAAGCAAACTTTACCGAAGGCTTCCGATTCTGTGGGTGTCTGGCTATGATGTATACGTCTTACTACGCCTACGGGTTGATGTAGATGAAACGGTGCGCAACGGCGCTGCTGTGGTATATTGCATTGTGCTTATCGAGTTGAGTTCGCCTCGATTACGCAGTGCCTGATTCTCACATCTTACCATCTCAACGCTAGCTTATAGCCTAGGCAAGAGCAGCGACTTTCCAGCGACCCGCGTGCTTGATTAGACCCGGTATCTCTGATGATGTACAGATAGATTTATGAATACAAAGACGAGTCATAAATGTTGGTGCATCATGGGGTCTTTCTCGTCGGGGATATCTCGGCCAAGCTAATTTGCACTTAGGTAAATCCGAGTCTGCCATCATCAATTGTACATTATTTACTCATGGTACGAAGTAGTTCGCTAGATTTGCAGAAGTCCCTAGACGAGCAGGGTATCTCACGTGCACACGGCGGTTGGGTCTCGCCGAACTCACCTCAGTCCATAAGCCCAAATCCACTTGACTCAACGTCCTCGTTTCAAGGTTTCGTCCAATACTCTCCAAATTACGACCGACCGGCGAACCTTTAGCACATTCCTGCCCCGGCACGTTTACAGGGATCCCGACCGAGCCGGATTGTTATCATCTATTGGGACTTACGGCTCAGTGGTTTGGCCGGCATCGGCAAGTCCGCGAACACTGGTCGCCGAATATCCGTGATGGCTTCTGGTGCTTATGACTCGGGTAGTTATCGCCTAATGAACGGCTCACATGCTTACAAAAGGGACTCAGCTACAATTTGGAGCTGCAAGTAGCTCGTGGAGATCCGGACCTTCAGACGTATCCTCCAAGCTCGTCGCGTAGCTTGCCGCCGCGCTTTGCCGGTGAGCCACTTCAGATATCTCACATTGCGGCGGCAACCGTCCTCTCGAACAAACGCGGCGATGCCTCGATCGAATTGGAGATTGCTGATTGGCGGGAGAGTGACAGCCGCAATCACATTAAGTGGGTGCACATTGCGCAGACAAACAAGAATCTTGAGGAGTTTGTACAAAGAACGCTGGACCTTCCGGGGATCTCTGAGGATATGTCGTTGGTGGTGAGACACCTAATTTCCCAACTACGCGCCCACGTAGAAAAAGAATTTGTTCATGGTCGATACATGCTCCCTGGCTGCACGGAGTGTAATGGAAGAGATTTGACCAAGGAGGATACCCGGGCGGTGTGGTTATCACTCCCCTATTTCGCCTTGATGGACCTGGAGAGCATGAACAGATATGTTTCATCTACATCGACCCTTCATCCGATCCGAACACTGACGCAGACACAATACGATGACGAGTCCACAAGGGATCACGACATAGACCAAGTTCTGAAGCTTTGGGAGGAACAGCGTGCCGGAGAACTTCTCCATGTCCCCCAAGTATGGTGCCTTATCCTTGGAACTGGTAGGTATGACAAAGGCTCCCCGATTCCAACGAAACTTATGCAGATCTAGAGATGATCATTACTTGTGCACACGATTCTTTCACTCGATACATCCGAGTGCGTTCGAGTCGACAGCCATACAAATTTCGCCTAGTAAAAGTTATTGATCCGTATAAGAGACAATTTTTCTTCCCTATCGCAGACTGCTCAACCTTCTTTGTAGGTCTCTGTCAGAAGTTCACACTGCACTCTGGCGCTTTTCCCAGTTCTGAAACTAACGCCGTGAGCAGGAACTCAAGCAAATGATTACTGAGAGATGTCTCGGCGAGGAATGTATAAAATCTGTTGACGACTGTCTCCTTCTGCTGGAGGGTAAGGAGCGTCTGAGCGTTGAGCTATGGACTGAAACAATTCGGTCCCGAAATTCTCTGATCATCATGGTGTGCGTGATCGAGAAAGGGAACGAGGAAATAGAGTCTCTATCCATCACCTCGGTCATGGACAGGAATGCTGCGCTTCACAACAACAATGAAACGTCCAATACGGAGTCGGAGCGAGTAACAATGATATCGGAGAAAGGTGCGCAGGGCCGAGTCATGGCAATCGATCTTGACTCAACATTACCCTGTGCCAACGAATACGCATCACCAGAACAGCAAAGTAGCAAGAAAGTGGTAGTACTCCCGCTTCCTCAAAAGGAAACACCTAAAACAGCCAAGTGCGGTCCGACGCCGGACCTTCTATTGTCGCGAGATCAAGCAAAGCTCCACTTGGAGAATGCTTGTAAGTCGGTGAGTTTTACAGCAGCAGGGCCTTATTCCATTGTCCTTGAGATATTCGGGAACCTTTTTGCCGCAAATGTGGCCGCGAATTTGGATATCGTTACATGGTATGCGAAACGCGCTTCTGGGGTGGTATGTTTCTGCGGAGGCTCCTGGCAGTACAGCACAAGAGCTAATCGAAAATCTTGCTCAGAAGTACAAGATATATCACAAAACACCTCGTCGCCGCCTCCTCGGAGAAATCCAATTGATTCAAGAAGAAATGTCTACCGTAATCACTATACTTGTCCAACAGCGAGATTGCATTGGCCAATATGCTCTCATTTGCGATCCCAACAATTTCCGAACGAGCAACCCGGCCCGCAGCCAGCAGTATGAGCTTGAGATGATTCTGCTTAGTAGTCGTCAAGTCGAACTAGACACACTTATAGAACGCATGGAACAGCAACTTCAAAACCTGACAACTTTAGAACAGAGGGCTCGTCACCGGATCGAGGTTCGGGAAGAGGACAACCGCAAGACTATTTTTGTCCTCACCGTCATCGCGGCGATCTTCCTGCCGCTTTCATTCATCACAAGCTATCTGGGCATGAATACAGCCGATATTCGGGATATGGACAAGTCTCAGACCATTTTCTGGATCGTCTCTGTTCCCACAACGGTCGTGGTGTTAGTTTTGGCGTTGTTGGCAGCAAACAAGGGGGACGTAGTTGGAGAATGGTTATTGAAACGAGAATCGAGGAGGAAGAAACAGAAGTTTGCAAAGAAGCAGTTAAAAATATTAAATGACAAGAGCTGATCCAAAGAGTATCAAAATCTGGCAGAATTTGGTTTCGATAGCCGTCTAGAAAAATAGCGCTTAGTGTAGTGTAGACGAATCAGGGGGCTTAGGGTTTGAGGTCTGGGTTTTATTTGTTTCTAACTACGCTAGCTTGCGACAGGTGCTTTTATTTTTCTTATATAGTGTAGAAGTGTTGGTTTATAGGACCTGTACCGAGTGTTTGATGTATTTACGTTAGGAGTCGGCTGGTAGCTGGAAGGGTTTTAGGGGGGTTACGGCTACGGGTATAAATCCTTTGCCTTTTTGCATTTCTTTAACTAAACAATTTGAATATATTAAATTATTATTGCATTTATTTTTGTTATTTTTATTGTTTTTGTAATATTATATATTGATGCATCAAACGGCTTCACAAGAGAGTGATTTCCTTGAGGTCCTGGACCCTAGGCTGCGGCCAGGTGCGGTCGATCGAGAAGCGCGGGAGCCGCCGGCACGCGAGGCGAACGCGTCAATCCGAACATCAACAAATGAAGCTATCACGATAGAATTTTATAACCCGCAAGGAATAACAAGCAAGACACGTAAGATTATCTCAGCACGAAAGCGAGCTAAGAAAAACATAAATTTCAATGAAGACCTCAATCATATCAGTGCTTTTGAGTTCATTGAACGAGATGGAAGCAAAGGCACTTAGATGGAGGAAGTGACTTGGCTGATTGCGGAACTTAAGAGCACGATATCAACTTAGATTAAAGCGATTAAAGCATTGAAAATAGGCCAAGAGGAGCTCAAATGGAAATAACGAATATTGGTAGCTCAAAATAAGACCCTTTAAGAGGAAATCCAGTCTTTATAGAAATAGATCAAATCCTCAAGCTCGTCATAAGCAATCGTTGTAGCAACGCCTTCTACTACCCCTAATCAACTTGCACAAACAAATACACAAGGAAGCAAGGAAAACACACTAAGAATAATCACCCCATTTCTTCCATCTGATCCTAATATTGATAACATGAACCTCACGTATTATATGAAAGCTTCACGAGCCTTTTTCCTCATTATTAAAGCATTAAAAAAAGATACCTCGACTCGAGACATTCAAGTGGCTAAGGTAGGGACAATCAAAATGGGTTACCTTATCCGCTTTAAAGACAAGGAAGCAAAGTGTAGAGGGATAAGTCGTTTGTGTTACATAAAAGAAGTTAAGTGAGAGCTAATAAGTGTAACACAAGGATATTAATGAATGTGAATAAAGCTTAAAGAAGTGTATATTATTATGCATGTTATTTTATTCGAAGATTTGATTGCTCTTTGTTTAATATAGGGCTTCGCCTAATTTACTTATAGGCAAAAAGAAAGAAAAAAGTTATTTCGGCCCGAATGCTTATACCTATATCCTCGTTATATTTATCTTTTTCTTTTTAAATAAGTGGTTATTCCTTAACTACTAAATCTCCTTCCCTTGTTTTGCAAATTCCCTGGCCTTTACCTTATCCTTATTTATGCTATCTTCTCCCTCGCTATTTGATAAGTCTTAATCTTTTGGCGTAAGGGTAAAGTCCTTCGATATAATAAGCATAAGCATTCTACTCGCAATGCTTTTTTTCAAGTTGTAATAGTAAGACTTTTCTTTATAAGCTTTTTTTTCTAACTCCTACATTATCTTATGAGATTTCTTAGCAATTACTACCGCCTTTTCCCTTTAAGTATTCATATATCCTCATATCTTTTCCTTAATACCGGCAAGCATAATATTTTAGTCTTAAAGTATAAATAGTGAGTCCCATTTGATTCAAGCAACCAACGCATTTAAAAGAGGTTTTAGCTTAAAAAGCTTTACAGCTACTGGAAATCAATAGGGAATAATATCAAATAAAAAAAGCAATTTTAAAGGCAAAGCTTCTCTAGCTATTATCTCTTTATATCCTTTAACTAGCTCCTTTTAAGTCCTTTTATTAGTAATTTCCAGAAATTAACAATCGTTTAGGATTCTAACAAATTAAGGGAGTATTATATGTTTTATTTCAATAGCTAATTTGTTAACTTCGTGGGGTAAAGTCAATTTCGTGACTCTTACTTGTCCTTTCTTGCATAACATCGCTTTTTACAAGACCCCAATCTTAACCTAATTTTCCTTAATAATCATAGATTTGGTAAACCAGTAAATAAATCCATTGATTTATTAATTCCGTTTGCAAATGTTTATTTAAAGTTTCTTTAATTGCTTTAGATACATTTTGATAAAGATAATCGTTATAGCAAATTCGTTTTTATTATTCAAAGATAATAAGCCCTAAATTTAATTCATTCTCTTTCTGTACTCAAGCACATCTGGCACATTAATATCGATGTGCCTAAAATAAGTCGAGTTGCTTATTTGATTATATTTACCGTAATAAAAATATAAAGCCAACTTCCAATACTTACCTGATCAAAGTGCTGCATATAAAGCTTAATATAAGGAATCTTGCTTTATCAGTTGCTGCCTTGTTAAATGAAATATGTTTTATAATCAGCCTTAATTCTTATTGCTATTCATTTTCTAAAGATGATACTTGTACATCTCAAATTTCAATAAAATGTTGTTAATCAAGTTAATTTCCCATTACTACCTAAACAAGTTAACATTGACTAACCTATCACATTCCCAATCATTTGTATAAATCTTATCAATCCGTTTTTTAAAAGCAGCTTGGTTGTAATCGAATATAGCCTCAAAGTTTAAAAGAACAAATTTGTAAATGCTAAGCTCATTTACAAGATGTGGTAATTTATTCTTTCGTTTAAACCATTATATTATATCATTTACCGCTTTCAAATTCCTTACCTTATTCTAATTTTCCAGAATATACTAAAGCCTCCCTTGTAACCCACTAGCAATTAAAGTTTTTACCTAAAGCCCAACTTTTCTGCTCATATCTTTAAGGTGTTTAAAGTAAATATAGCTTATTGCAATTATCTTTACTAACAATTTCAAAGCTACCATTTTCATAACCGGCGCTCTTTTGCTAACTTTTTCCATTTAAGTAGTTATCCCATCTGATAAACATCCACACTAATGTAATAGCACATGCGACTTGCGCGTATCACGTGCGAGCGCATATCACGTGGTGTTATAATAGGGGGTTGTAGCCGACTAGCGGCCGCCTCTTTCTTACTTAAGTTCGAAATTTCTTATAATCCTTTTTCTTTCCTTATCTTTTTTATTTGTATTATAGTTATTTTAATAAATTCCATTAAGCCGTCACATTAGAAAAGATTAACTTTACTTGCAAAGGTTCTAATATTTTAGCTGATTTCTTTAAGCACCTAATAGGCACAATCAAGTTGTACTTTATTAGCTTTTTGTTCTTAAATCCTTTAAGCGTACGTGCTATTTCCTCAAGCACCTGATAAGCGCAATTAAGCTGCAGCTATAACACGCAACGCTTTTCTTCTTTTTAAATAAAAACCTTGATATTTCTAAATAAGTATTTCTAATTTTTTCGAAAAATCTAATAAGTTTCATTATAATTCCTTAGGAATTATATTAAGGATTACACTTTTAATTAACACTTTTACTTTGATGATCAACAAAGCCCGGCCTCCTTGCACTTAAGATATATCCGATGCGTTACCTTTTCTTACATACATTTTCTTATATTAACAAATTTAAGGTTATATTTAAAACGCCCCCATTTTACTAAACTTTTGTATTATCATGATATTTCCAATCGATAACTATTCCAATGATGATAACGAAGACCCAACGCTAGCAATTTAATGCGTAAATACTTAAAAGGAATTTCAAAAGACTTTTAAGAAGCTCGGCAAGCATTAAGATAAGCAAGACCAAAGTATGCAAAAGGTCTTGAAATTCTTTAGCTAATTTATGATTTAAGCCCGCGCTTTTATCGTCTTTAGAATTGATTTTAATGATAGCCCTTTTGATGAGAGCTTTAATAAAGATAAGTTCCTTAATAATCTTATTTATCGCGCCAAATCCGGTAAACATTTCGATTATGGGAGACGCTTTTAAGAGCTTCGCATTAATAAATTCTTTAGCAACGCTAATAGCTTAAAATGATATGCTTGGTTTATAGCAATGCTTAGCAAGTTAAATGTTAATGCTGATTATTACCTTAATAAAAAGTCCCAAATTGTAACTTTATATAATCATACTAAGGGTGATATTTAAGGATATTTTTTATCTTATTTCAAACGAGGAGTTATGGACCTTTTTGCTAATGCTAAGGAGATGATTAGCTACTTAAGCGGGATTTATGATAACGCTTTTAAGCAAAAAGATATTAAGATCTTCTTGAATTAGTTTCGAATGGAGCCTTTTTAATTGTTTTCCGATTATTACCCGAAATTCCTTAAACTTATTTAAAATACTCGTATCCCCTTTGATAGATACTTTATTACCCGCCTTTACGATTCCTTTTATCTATTCCTTAAAAACCGGGCCATCTACAAGTTTACTTCCAATAATAGCTTTTAAGATTTCGTTTCCGTTGTGAACTTCCTAAATAAGGAAGTTCGCTGCATTTAAGAATAATGACGGGCATTTATGATTGCTAAGCCTATCACCGCTATTCTTAACCAAACCATTCCGTTTTTTTAAAGAAGCTTATTCACTTTTCCTTTTTTAAATCGCGGACTTTCCCTTGCATTTGCCAAGCTTTTGCCTATGATATTGCTTACCTTAAAAGCTATTACCTGTTATAACTATCGAAAAATAAGATATATTACTAAAGATTATCTGGAACTTCGTAACCCTATTAATCTTAATGTTATATAAATGGAGATATTAAAATAATTCTTAGGTAGAGATTTCTTTTCAGAAGTAGATGTTTTAAAAGATGTGAAAGATTTTGATAAATCGGGAAACAAGCAACCTTGAGAAAAGACTTCTTCTTAAGGTAGATAATCGATTTCTAAAAGATCGATATGCATCAGCTAATAGGTAGTAAAAGTTTTACTATTCCTTATACCTTATTTTACAATAGCATTGAAATTACCTTACCTACATTATCTAATTTTGGAGTAAGCGGATTCGCCTTTATCAATACACCTTTGGCTAAAAACCTTACTAGGAAATTTAGCATTTCCCTCATCTCACTTCCTAAACTTGTTCAAATAAAAGATTATGATAGCTAAGGTAATAACATTACATTGCATGCAATTCTGCTGAACTTGCTAATCGATCATTACATTTAAAAATAGATTTCGTTTGTTATATTCGACCTTGGGAATTATGAAGTTATTTTAAGATAAATTTAAATGTTGTATTTTGATATTTGGCTTAACATGAAAGATTATTATTTGATATGGCCTTACGATAAAAATATCCCCTTTTTTTTTTTGCCTTTTTTATACTACTTGCGAAGTTATCTAACCCCTTAATCCTTATAACATCCAAGTTATTAATTAAATGGATGTCTTCTTTTAATAAGCGGCAATAAATAAGGAAAATGCCTTAAGACTTCAAAAAATTGTTGTGGCCCTTGCTTAAGCTAGCGTTTCAACCCTTGTAAAGCCTTATAATTTTACCCCACTTAATGCCAAGGGTTAGGGTTAGGGTTAGGGTTAGGGTTAGGGTTAGGGTTAGGGTTAGGGTTAGGGTTAGGGTTAGGGTTAGGGTTAGGGTTAGGGTTAGGGTTAGGGTTAGGGTTAGGGTTAGGG
>JAFJYH010000402.1:0-35814 GCA_017365405.1 Cadophora malorum | reverse complement strand
CCCTCCCTCCCTCACTCACAGCCACAAACCCAAATCTCCTCCCAGTGAACGATTTTAGCACAAGCTTAAACTCGAATTCGGAAATCAGAACTTAAACATAAGCATAAATTTCCGGAGAATTTATTCTTCCCGAAGTAAATTCTGCTGCTTACAGCATACATGCTTGCTTTGCGATGCAGGGTCTAACTCAAAATGCGCAGTCTAGATATGTAGGTAGGTACGAAGAAGGACCTTATGTAAACCGCACATCTTACCTTGCATAGTTGCATACTTGGAAGTGTGCTTGGGAAGCTAGCTAGCCAAAGTTGTCTGCTGTACGATCCGTCTAGTATCACGACAGATGGTGGGTGAGCGGCTTAGAAAGCTACTAGCTGTAGGACTTGCTTGCGCAACTGCACCTTCAGTCATCGGCAGAAATGCACGCTGTACACCTTCTTGCCTGCGCATGCTGGACTGGCACTTGCAGAACTAGCGGTTCTGATGCCAGATCGAAGCAGGATGACAGAGGTGAAATACAGCCTCACAAGACCATTAATTATATCACGAAAGAGCAGAAGAAAGTTGTAGAGAGAAGAAATATTTTTCATCATGATTTGAACAACACATATAGCTTTTATTTCTCTCATAAAGTCGTTCAGTTACATAAAAGATAGCCAAGTCAGTGATCGATCAACTAATTAGCTAGCTGGTCGAGGTCGAGGTCGAGGTCGAGGTTGTCTGTTTGTTTCGGGTTTGGATTCGGTTCGGTAGAAGAAAAATGAGACAGCAACTGTAGCCAACACAGAAGAAAAGATTCGACAGAAAAACAAGCCAGGAGAGTCATAAGGGTCATAATAAAGTGTAATCGACTCAAGGAAACAAAAGGATAAGTCGAAGAAGACCGAATGGTACTGGTCTGGGAAAAGTATCCAAGTAGGTGTTTGAAATCATCAAAACAGCGCCAACTCGTTTTCCCCAAAACCCGTCTGGGAATCATAACAGACGTTTTAGCCACTCGTCCCTCTGTGCTCCTCCGCTCATTCACTCGTTCCCACGCCTGCCCTAAAGACCCAGGCACGCCGCGCCGCCGAACAAAAAGACAACGTTTGCAATGTTGTATATGGGCTGGGAATCGTCTCGTGTGGATCGTTCCCGGTTCATTTCCTTGCAGATGGCGTAATAGGGTTTCATCAGGCCGTGTGAAGAGCAGAGGGGAGCCCAGAAGATTAAGAACGGCTTTTATGGGCCATCTGTTCCAAGGCTCCCCGCTTTTTTCTTCGGAATGGACATCAATCAAAGTCGTAAATCTCGTCGTCGTGTGAAGTAAAACAATATGCCGAGTTTGGTGGTTTCAGCCAGTACAAGAACAATCGTGAAAATGAAAGGAAATCGTTTTTGGTCTTTTGCAATGAATGTGGTGGTTGGAGACTTTTATGTTCGGAGGCCGGAGCCACAAGTTCGGGCAAAAAATGGTTCGAGAAGTCCATGTGGCCTTGGTTCCCGATCCGTATAGAATGTGCAGAAGTCTGACAAGAAATTTTGGGGGGCTATCGCCGTCTTTGAGTGATCGTGGATCGAGCTCTGTTCAGAGGTTGGGCATCGTAACTTGGGGGTCCTGAGACGGATCCTTCACGGATTGTCTTTCTCCTCTTCAAGTCGATGTCTCCGCCTGGTCCTCTACTGGAAGGTCTGTCATCCTCGTCATCCCTTCCACGCTTGTTGCTCGCCTGGACACCGTTCATGACGGGTTGTTGAGCTGCGTAGCCGTTTGGTATCGAATTGCTCATGTCCGATTGAGGCGCATACACATCACCCCCCGTACTGCCGTTCGCGGTTCCACGCTCACTGCTCATTACATTATACAGATTACTGGAAGGTGGCTGGGCCCGCGGAGGTGTGTTGTACCCTTGTTGTTGGGTGTAATATGGCTGTGGAGCAGACGCCGTTCTTGGCGTTGCTCGTCCGGATGCTGGATGGTTAGGGGAACCAGTCATCTCGGGGGAGAGGTGTGCATGCTCTCCGGGAAGCGTTCCAACTGCCGGCCCGTTGGAGTAGCTGTATGATCCTCTATTCGAATCATAATTGGTGGGGTTGCCGTGAGTATACTCGGCCTCGTGCTCATGGTCTGCTTCATCTTCAGCCTGGCTGTGACCGACCTGACCTTGAGGTTGGCTGTGGTGGATCATACCATTTTGGCTATCTTTGGGATCATGATGATCAGCTTCAGATCCTGGAGCTCTCGCAGTTGGGGGACCCATTTCGTTCTTGATGTACGAACTTGGCTGTGAGTACCGGAGGTTTTGCTGATCAGGCGCAGATTGGGGGTATGAGTTCTGTTGAGGAGGGGGCGCGGAGTACATCTGCCTCGAGGTATCGTATGACTGCTGCGAGCTCTGCTGGTATTGCTGCATGCTCTGGATTGTGGCTCCAGGTGGTGTCGTCGCTGGAGTAGTAGGCATTGAGCGTGCGTTACTTAAACCCGTGTCAATAGACAGGGGATTTGTACCTTGAACAC
Organism: Cadophora malorum; assembly: GCA_017365405.1. Taxonomy (NCBI): domain Eukaryota; kingdom Fungi; phylum Ascomycota; class Leotiomycetes; order Helotiales; family Ploettnerulaceae; genus Cadophora; species Cadophora malorum. Next base: position 33,320 of record JAFJYH010000402.1, on the reverse strand, counting down.
TCCCCATAGACCCTTGAGGTCCCCAATTGAAGTTTCCATCTGAGCTTCCCATGTTTCCCATCACACTAGACGCGCTTGTTGGCGGGGTCGGGAACGTGTGTGCACGATCGATCCCTGGACGTCCCACACTCGGATGAGGAGCAATTGAATGCTGAGGACCTGGCAAAGGACCACCAATGGAATTGTTCATCGAGTGATGGTGGTGTTGGTGAAGGGATGGGAGACCAGGAGCTTGTGTGTTTCTCATCTGGTTCTGCTCCTGCTTTCGTCTCTCTGCAGCTGCCATTACCGCGTTCGTTCGGGTCTGGTTTGTGGGATGATACAAGAGAGCTCCAATGTTATGAACAAATAGAGGATATAATAGCTCCGTGATTTTTTCCTTGTTTGCAAAATCCAGTGCGCGCTCGAATGGGATCCTGTTTACTTGTTAGCTCGGCTAAATATTTCGTTTCATCTCCTCCAATGCTCACCAGACGCCTTTCAAATGCATTGGGCCAATTTTGACCACATGTCTCATCTTTTCACTCTTCAAAATGCCATCTCTTCGGCCTCGTGTCATTCCAGCGACGTTCAACAGTTTTGTACCGTTGATCATGTGATTGTCTGGCTTTTGTTAGTTTGTTTCGAGTCAATTGGAAAATTACAACATACCCTCACGTCTTGCAACGCACACTCCCTTTGCCTCAACTTGAAAACAAAGACTACCCTCATCTTCCCATAACGTAGCGGTGACTCTTGGCTTCATTCCAGGGGGAGCCACTTGTCCAGTGGTATCAAAACCTTGCTGGGCACCTCCATAACCTGGGCCTGGCATAGGCTGTGCCGATGACATTGCCGGCAAAGGCAACACATTTCCTTGCTGGCTCATTGAGCCTGGAACTTGATGACCCGCAGATTGGGGTGATGTTAATCCATTTTGGTAGCCGCCGTATTGGTTGTATGGTCCTGGCGCGGGAGAGTATTGCGCAGGGCCTGGTTGTAACAGCGGTGGCTGCTGGTGCTGTTGGGGATAGTGGCCCATGTTTCCGGAAGTAACAGTCTGTGGTGGCGGTGGTTGACCAGTTGACATGTGTGAAGGATAATACATCTCCTGGGGGGCGTGGTTCATGTTTGAGTACGAATCTTGGTTGTACGAGTACGCGGGACCAGATGGTGGAGTACTGCTGTAGGAAGTCTGTGAGAGAGAGACTGGAAGCCCAGTATTGCTGGGGAGTGTTGGAGAGGGGGTTTTCGGCCCGTTTGAAGAAGATGCGGTGGTGTAAGAGGAGTGAGAACTGCCGTTTAAAATCGACGAAGACCCAAGAGATCCAAGTGAACCAACCCGGGGTGACGATGTACCGGACGAATATGCCTGTTGCGGCTGTGGCAAAGGCAAAGAGGGCAACCTATCATTCGCATACAGCGGTCGCTGTGCGGCGTGATGATTATAGTATGGCACGTCTGAAGGTCCCCGGGTTTGCACTTGTGAGATCGACGGGAGATCCAGCTTTTCGGTTTGAGGGTTCAAGTCCTTAGAGGACAATTGACTGACTGACTCAATGAAGAGCCGTTACGGATGCAACAGAGACTTTGGAAGTCTCCGAGATCAATCGTGTGCAGGATGCTGGCTTGGAGAGGACAATTGGTGGAATGGTGACCAATAATGCGAATTCGCTGCGGTGGAGTGAATGATGTTTGGTCATAAAAATCCGTCAAGTCGTTTCTTTTCAAAACAAAAAAAAAGACAGAGCAGTTGGCAAGAATGCTTTACAACGAGTGCAGATGATGATTGGGGGGATCGTTTATTTTATCGTGATGAACAATGATGCATAGACGGCAGAATGAATTGACTTCGTGAAAACTGCAGCAGAGACTCGAATAGCAGGACGTTTGGCTCGTAGACGGTCGTTAAAAGAGACTTGGTAAACAAAGTCTGACAATCCAATTGCGGATGCGATTGAAGCTCCACGACAGGATGGGACGAGTGGTTGAGCGTTACGCGAAGCTGCAGGTATGCTTGTGCTGATTGTCGCTTCGAATGTCTGATCTGATTGATCCGTGCTTCTGGATATTCGAGGGTGCAAAAGTTTCGTGGAAGGGTCGTTTCGTTAAGCTCGTGATGGTCGTTACTGCAGGTTGGGGGTTGATATGCAGGGCGGAACAGGTGGAGCGTGGAGGATTCGTGGTTTGTTGATTTTGTATGGTGCGAGTTTTTGGTTGTATGTACGGCGAGGAATTGAAGACTTTGACCACCTCTAATGCAGGTACGACAGTCAGCGCTGGCTGCAAGAAAAGCTGAGGATACAATGGGAAGAAGGGGAGCTGGGAGAAACAAGAGGGGGAGCGCTGCAAGTGGGAGTTCCAGAGCACAGAGCACATACCTTTTTGCGATTCCGAGACCTCCAACCTAGGAAAAACAGAGAGGTCGGGAGGGAAGGAGATAGGAAGGGAGGATGTGGATCTCCAAACTGGCGCGACGGAGAAAGAGCAGAGGAGGAGGTTGGGTAGTTTAGGAACGAAGGTTAGTGCTCTTCGTGAGAGGTAGAGAGGTAGAGAAGGAGGAGGGTGAGAAGAGGGAGTTCGTGGTCCAGGTCAGGCCAGGAAAGAAATCGATCAGGATAAGAGCAGAGCAGAGCAGAGCAGAGCAAAGAGAGCAGCAGCAGCAGCAGCAGCAGCAGCAGCCAGTGCAGTGCAGCGCAGGAGTGGAGTAAAAGATCGATTGGAAGGCGGGGGTGCGAATAGACACCAGCAGCGGTAGGCGAGTTTGCTGGGATGGGGTGTGGTGATGGTGGCAGGGTGGATGAGGAGGAGGCAGGTGGTGGGTAGCGGGTTTGTTGTGGGTGGTACTTGCTTGTCTGGTGGGCTGGTCTAGCTGGGTAGGGTATGGTAAGATAGGCCCGGTAGGGTAGAGTAGTAGGGCAGGGTAGGGGTAGGGTAGGGTAGGTTAGGTGAGAAGTCCGTAATCGAGATAGGGACCGCAAGAACAGACGAGAGAGACGAGGAGTGACCTGGCAGAACGATGAGAGTGGACTGGACTGGACGCAGGACTGGTGGACTTTGCACTGGATGGAGCGGATAGACTAGGATGAGGAGGACGGGCTGGGAGCCTGGGCCAGTCAGGGAAGAGAGTGGAGACGGATTTCGGAGCTGGTCCAGTCAGTGCTGTTCGTTATCGTTGTGACTTGTGAGGGAGAGGGGACGAGACGAGAGAGGAGAGGAGGCCGGGGGAGGAAAGACAGGGTTAAGCGTTGAGGCACAAAACAATTGAGGGGTGGGAAACGAGCGACCGAGCGAGGATCTTCTTGCCTGGCTGGCTGGCCTAGACGGGAGACGAGAAACAGAGACGGAGAGGAGACAGAAACAGAAGCTTACGGACCAACTGGACGTCTTCTTCACTCCTCCGTCTGTCTGTCCGTCATCTGTCCGTCTATCTTCTGTCTCTCGCTATTCGCCCTTATAGTCGCTTGTGTGTCTTGTATGTCTCGTTTCTCCTGATTGCTTACTTGCTAACACGTGAAAACCGCACTGGTCAGAAGCGGAAATAGAAGTAAAACGGAACTACAAACCTAATTGGAACTGGAACTGACCCTCTAGCCGGGGTGTTTCTGTTTCTGCTGACTGACTGACTGACTGCTTGACTGACAGCGATACTACGCCGGGTATGTAGAGTGAGTAGCGGAGTGGATGTTGTTGAGCAGCCACAAAGTAGGCTTTTTTAGCCTAGCGCTAGAGCTTTTTAGCTGGTCTACGGATTTAAATCTCGAAAACTTAGTAGAAGCTAGGACATCCCCTGCGACCTTGGCCGTGCCCCTGCCCCTGTACTCGCTTAAAGATCAGACCCGCTCGCCATCCCCCTCGCTGGCCACCGTCGTTTTTGATTGACCACTGACCAGCCTCCTCGCCCCCTAATGCTTAAGCGAGTCTCAAGGATGCGTTCTAAGTGGCGGGTGCAATTCTGCGCCGCCGATTGCGATTGAGCCTTGGACAGGACATGGGTACTCTGTACGGCCATGGCCGAGAATGGGCATGGGAGCGGGAGACAGCTGTTGACCTTGAGATGGAAGGGATCGAAGAGCATCGGTTGGCGAGGATGGACTGGATAATTATCTTCAGCAGGTCTCGTTTGGTCTGGTCTGCCTGGTGCGGCCTCTTGAAATGGCCGATACTGTACCTACTATCCCTACTCGGTGAAATAAGGTCGTTTCCTTGGATCTACTCCCGCACTTACTTATCAGTGAGTGCACGCACTGAATTCAGCAGGAGCTGCGATGATCTGATCTGATCCGATCTGCTCGCTCCGAGGGGGCTGGCACTGACAGTGGCAGGATGGGACAGACACAAACAGGGTGAGGAGATCCCTGAAGGCTTGGGAGAACAATGCTGAATAACGGCCTGAATAATGGGTGGCTGAAGAGCGACGGGCCCTGTTGAGCACTGATCAGATGCTGGAGAGGCATGTCTTTGCCTTTGCACATGGCCTGCCTGCTGGCTAGCACGCTGTCTTGTCTTGTCTCTCCCTGAAGAAACCCGGGAGGTTGAAAGCGAGACCTTTTTCTTGTCAAAGTGGGGTCATCGCTAAAGCCGGGTCTAGGGGCGAGCAGATCAATCAAATTGACCTCCGCCGTCGCAAACCTCACTTCAACCTTGTCTTGCTACCCGAGTAGTAAATAACAACAACAATTCAGTCCCAGCAAAAGAAGATAGAACATGATTCAGCAGTGGATATCAGCATGAAATGTCTTTCTGGATCTCGGCCTAGGTAACGCCGTTCAACGCTCTGAAGGAGAATTTCTCAGAAACTAGACAGTTAGTAAACTCTTAATCATCTAGTTACCAACCACCTACCCACTCGGAGTTGCTCAGCAAAGTGCAAGCCATAAGCCACCGAGATCGTGGGCATCTCTGACACCAGGAAACTCCCGCACTACTACGGTGCTCTCGACTAGCCATCTTCATCATGCTTTGCTGCTGTGTGAGCTCGTGAACCGCGCTGTCCGGTATGTACTCATGCACGTCGTCCGGTCTTGATTCGATCCTGAACCGCCCGCGTCTACGAGGATTAAGCAGGTGGTGCTTATGGCTTCGGCGCCAAAGCATGACGAACGCAAGCCTTCGTGTAAAGTTGATGCTCGACCGGTTTTGGTGTGGATGTCACAAGCCGCATTCAAGAAAATGGGTTCTGGCCATCGCGGATCTGATCCAGAAGCAGCTCGGTCGGTACACTGATCTCGATCAAACGTCTATATTCTCGTGCTTCGGTGTACCGTTGCTTGTCCGATATGTACTCATGAAACAGTGATGTAATTGCCTTTCACTACAGAATACTCTACTTCTTTGGGGCTCAAGTGACGGTCAACTAAGGCCATGCGAGTTGCCGTCTGGAATTGCAGCTGTCTCGCCACCAATACTCAAGGTTTTGCTTGGATCCGACCTCAGGTGCTATGCTCTGCCCAGGAAAGGATTCCCCGTGCCATGTGCAGGAATGTCAGGCACACCCCTTGTTGATGCTAGATAAAGATATACTTTGTGTTTTCTCCACGAGATCAGACCTTCGGAGAGCAGAACCACATATAAACAGCAGCACGTACGGTCCGTTTTGTGGTCTGAGGGTTGAGAAATATCTTGTATCATTGGCGATCAGGAAGGGATGGTAAACAGACAGACGCAAAGCAAGAAGATCCCGCGTGCATCACAGGCGCAGTGCAGTTGCAGTTTGCAGTAGCAGCGCAGCGCAGCAGCTAGTAGTAGCAGCGATCAAGCCTGAAGGGAACGCACAGAGCCCGGCGGACAATACTGTAAGGCAGAAAATTCTCCGATTGACTTTTGCCACCTGCCTGTGCAAACTAGAGTAGCAGTAGGATGATGATAGGAGCAATTGCAGAGTTCGCCCAGAGTAACGCGGCCTGGCTGGGTGAAGCTTTTTTTGTTGGCGAAAGGGAAAGCCCTGAGTGCAGGTAGATATGCACAATTTGTCCAAAGAGGGAACCCTTCTTCATATTTTTATTAGCAGAGAAGAAAGGAGGCAGAGAGTATAGATGATGAGCAGCAGATGATGCAGCATTTGCTTGATCGCTAAGGCGGGCTGGCAGCATGTGTATGTATGTAATAAACAGGGGAATATGGGGCGACGGCTCTTTCCTGGATGATATGCACAATACATCTAGATTGCCGCCGGGTGATAGGTCCTCGAACAGCTAGATTTGAGATCTAGTCACTCATATCCTTCATATTGTAGATAGCCAAGCTGCGGAATGAACGCATGCCTTTGATATCGCGGCCATCCACATGCTTACAAGGGTATAAATTTGTAGTTGCCAATTGCGGACCCTTCGAAAACAGCCAGGGAAGTTCGGGATCTCAGCTCACTCTGGGCCGAGTCTAGAAGGATGTTGATGGTGTTGGTCCAGCCGACGAAAAGTACGAGGGAAGGCGTGCGTATCAACTGGGAGGGTAGGTCTTGCGATTCCTAATCCCTGGAAAGACCTACTGCCTACGGGGGTGTCAACTTGCAAGATAGCGGTGGAACAGGCTTATCCGCACCCCAGAGCCATCTACAGGCCCTGGCTCTAGACTGCAGACAAGACAGGCTTCAGGCTTCAGGCTCTTGCAGGCCTTTGGCACTTGCTGTGGGGGCTGCTGGACGCAGGGCTCCGCTCTCCAAAGCATGGTGTTCGAGCGCAACCGTTTTCTCTGGGGACGCATCGGATTCGCGCACGTAACGACGCATGGGCGCTGATGCTGATGCTCACGGACTGATACCGTGACAGGACAGCAGCAGCAGGTGGCGGGCAGAAAGAACACGGATAGAAGTTTTGACGATTGCGCAAAGAACCACAGAAAGCCGTTTCCAAACTTCAAGCCGAAATGGCCTCATGGGAACCACACAGAACCCTTCCTGGCCCGCAGCTGTTTGCTGCTTTGAGGTCATGTACCGAGATGTACTGGCTGGGGTATGAGGCATGAGACTGGGGTGAGAGCTCCTCGTTAGATCGGCATCTTTCTGAGCATGTATTTGTTTTGGCACCTCCAGGCTCGTCCTCGAACCTACTCCGAAGCCTAATGATTAGCTCTTTCTAAGAGAATACCGTATCAATATCGCGTTTCCCCCGAGAAGGGAGCAATTGTATTGTAAACGCCATAAGACAACGGAAGACGTGGACACGATTGCTTTGATTTTCTTCCCGTCTCAGCTGCTCCGCAAAAATCTGATCTCGAGAGCTTGTGACAACCATAGATTGGCGTCTTCCAGCCCTTGATATTCGTGGTCGAAGAAGACTGGCTGACGAAAGGCCAGCCATCTTTTAGCAATGGAACCTTCTCAAACAATAAACGCCCTCGCTTTATTCGTCTTGATTCAGACTGTTCGATTGCTTCAAGAACTGAAATCTTTCAATGATTTCTCTTTCAGCCAAACTGTTACACGAGTTCTTTTTATGCCACGGGAGCATCTCGATATGTGACACTTCTATCCCTTGTCTCGAATGCAAGATGGATCCTCGACGACGCCTTCCGCTCGCCACGACGCAAGGGCGGCCATAGAAATAGATAAAGTCGCACATTACACGCGCCGTTAAATGCTTTAAAAGCATCCAAGGCAAGCTGAATGACTTTGTAGCTAGTACCATATGATTGGTTTCCAGGCGTCGTTGTTTGATGAGCCTCTTGTCTCATCTGACCTCTAATACTCTGCTAACCGGTGCGTCATCAAGCAAAGGAAGCAAACTTTGACTAGACTTTTGAAATTCATAGCTTATGTCTGTGATATGGAGGATTTTGCAAAGGCCATCCAAATAAGGTGGTCTGTCTATAGTCCAGAACATCTACTCGTAGTCGCTATCAACAGCAGCTGCACTATCACATTGTCCGTGAAGTTAGAAATTGCTGCTCCGATCTCGTGAATCTCGTGATCTACGCAGAGCAGTGGAGATCTTCCAAGCATGTCACTGCGTCCATGCGGCTCCCCGCGAAACCATGGTTCACAAAGCCAAAAGAAAGTTGAAGGCTCGTCGAAACCCATACTCGGAACTTCTCGACTTCTGATCCGTCTTCAAATTAGAAGCATACCACTTTCTGATTTTACTCCTCAATCAAGACATGTTACCCATGATTCAGGTTATCTTACTCCTCCTGTTGAGAAATCATTGGCAATACGTGACCCACGTATTCGAACGCCCTCACCGCTCTTGATACCCCTGCCTTCCGATTCTTCTCTTCTCTCGTTCTCTTCCACTCCCGGCAGCGGTCCCTGCAGCTCCTTCAGAGACATCTGGCCCTTGCTGTGCGCCAGCAGACTTGCATGCATATGCAGAGCGGCTACGCACAGCTCAAACATAGCCAATCAAACTCAGCAACGGGCTCAAGAGGATGATGGGCGTCGACAGGGGAGCCTTAGCCTGTTTCATGGGTCTTTAGCAATAGGTGCCTCAGGCGTTCGAATGCCAAATGGAAGCTTTCATTCCGGCCTCGTCAGCAACAAACTTGACGGACGAGCAAGCATCACCAAGCAACATCCTCAGACCTTCATGTCAAATCGCAGAAGAGGTCTGAGGTTATAGGCAGATCATCTTGGTCAGCCATCCTAACGCCTTATCAAAACCCCTCAATGGGTGCGCCGATCAGTGTAATCCCGTGGTTGTTGTAAGGTTACCCCAATCACCATGGACCACGTCGACGTCGAGCTACCTTGTCCTCGTCCCCCTCCATCGGCCCTCGTTTTGGCGTCTAGGGTTGAGCTTTAGCCTGCCCGCGCCAAGAAGTATTTTAACGCAGCGCAGCGGCCCCGCCAAACCAAACCCCACCATAGAAGAGGGGAGGACATGAAAAAGCTCGCAGAGTGCTCGCAGCCTCGCAGTAGTGGTGCAGAGTGGTGGGGTTTGAAGCTGCCGAGCGAACCATAGCAAGCGGGAGTATAGCCCTGATATCCGGTGGGTGGAGAGCAGGACCAGAGTGCATTTCCAGTTGATGCAGGACCTGGCTGCCAAAGGGAGAAATCCTCATAGGGCGGATCAGCAAAGAAATTCAGAGCAGAGCCAGACCACAACTCTACGTAGCGAGCGACCTCAACATGCAAGCGCGGTAACGGTCCGTCTACATCCAGCAAGGATAGCAGCTCTTGGCTGAGACTCCCATGGCCTGTGGCGCCCTGATCCAATCAAGGCCCTGAGAGCCATAAGCAGAACACACAACGCACGACATCCTCGAGATGGGGTGTAATTGTGCACGCGGGAGGATATAGCCAGCGGGTTGGACACTGTTGTGCAACAGCAAGTAGAACACGGCTTCCCTGGTCGAGTCTTGAGCAAGGACACCCGCAACCACAATCATCACCGAAACCGCAATTAGAGCAACAGTGCGATCATAGTCGTGTGCTTAGCCATCCTGCAATCTGGGTTTCCGGGCGTAGCATCGAGCCGAGTCGTTATGGATTTGATGAGTTTTAAGCGAGTTTGTTGGTGGGTTGTGGCTTCCTGAGTGGTGCACACCGCTCTTCCATCGAATCCACAGACGGCAGGTACGGAGTACTTGCTGGTCTGGAATCTGGACGAAGCACGGAACGACAGCGCCTTGTGGGATAATGGTGAGATAATAGTGAGATAACGGCCATTTAATCTTCCCTGGCTCCGAGTCATGGGTCTCATTCGTAAGTGTTAAACTGGTGGCTCATTATTGTAGGCGTGTAGCTTGAGCAATCCCGCTCACGGATGATGCAACGGCTGATGAGAGATAGGACGGCCGGAACTTCCACCTGTCTTGGACAAGGACTGAGTGACAATCCTTATCTTTGTGCGGCATGCATAGAACAAATCCAGAATACAGAACGAGCCGTCTTTGTAGCTGTGAGATACTTTCACTCGAGATAAAGTGCAATAATAGCAATAGCTCTCGACCACATACTCTGCTCCCAGTCTGGAAAACTCAATAGCAGCTCTCGCTGTTGACGGCTATAGCCTCAGAATACCCCCTCTTCCTCAGCCTTGTCCCGTACAGGAATCAATTTCTGACCCCACCTGGTCCTTGTTAGGTGGGTTTGAGGCGTAGAAAACCAGCAAGGGATGATGTGAACGGCTTTACCCGTTTCTTCGGAGGCATTTTGAACCTGTCGATGTTCTCGTACTGTCACATGGACGTTGTCCGACTTTGCGAAGAGCCATGAACGAAACTGTGCAACACTCGTGTCCCAAAGGATGCAGAACCAACTCGGTTTTATATTACACTTGCATGGGTGGTGATGTCTCGAAAAAGTCATGTATAACATCGTCAAAACTGACTTGAGAGGCTGGGCTTCTTCCAGGGTAATTCGGTGCATATTCGATTGCTTGCTGTTTGCTTCATAGCCGCGAGTGGGAGCAGTCTTTGGGGGGTTGTGTGGGTGGAAATGAATGTGAGATGACAGAGATGCGCGGTACATGCAGAAAAGGCTGTCCTGGCTGCTTGAATGCAGCAGCTCTCACGCACGACATACTTGCGTTGCGACTGCCTCGATCAAGGCAGATCTGACAACGATGGTGCAGAAAGCCGGTGCCTGCAAATGCGGCTGCTTGCATTCCCTCACCCACCATGGAAATTTGAAGGCTAGCGCCATGTACCTCTGTACTTTCGTAATCACTTCATCACTTCACTACCTGAAGGAAACGGAAACATGAAGCGGTCCCGAGAAGGAAGACTTCTACCGTTGTGAGCTGAGCAAAGAGGGTACGTACATCGGATAGTATTAGATATTAGGGGCTAGGGGCTCGGCTAGGAATAGATCCTATCAGGAAGATATTTAATTTAGAATGACGACAGGCAAAGGATGAGGATGTATGTCCGTGCTCTACTCTTCTGAATCTGTGTGGTGAAGGATGCATCCTTCACTTGGAGTTTAGGCAATTATGAGAGTTGAGTAACCTGAGCTTGAAGGAGTGATGTTGTACAAACTCGAGAAGTTCTCGCGAGGTCCCGTGCCGACGCGGTAGCTTTGCCCTGCCAACGCCAACGACTCTCAAGCATGTCATTTTACCCCACCAAGCGCGTCGAACAACTGGAACAACTGTAACGACATGCAAGAATCGCATTGCATCTATTCTAGTTCCTCAGCACGATAGATCATGCCAGATAGGTTGCGCCTATAAATTCGGTTGTTGCGCAACATACCGACAACATGCCGCCACCAAAATCCACCATCCCCCCTGCTGCGCAGCCAAAATATTCGAATTACTTCGATGCATGGAATTCGTCGTCTACAGGACATCAGAGGGCAGAGAATACATTAGGGCACTCGACGGGATGGAGGCAATCGAGAAACATGAAACTGTCGCATCAGTTCAAGAGCGGCGAAAGTGGTGGGAAACGGATATCTGATCAAGTTGGCGCGGGCTCTGAGCATTGGGATGAAAAGGCCAAGGCATTGATACCCAAGGAAGTCAGGGAAAGGGCAAGACACAGCGTAGCAGATATGGTAACTGGGAAAGATCCCATCGGCAAAGGAATAGGTATGACACACCAGTCACAAGGAGACGACCAGATACTAAAATATGGAAAATCAGTTTTGACGAATGAGGAAAAGCTTATGGCACAACGAAAACGAGAGGATGACTTGAAGGAAGAGAAGAAATCAAGTCGCAAGAAGGGCGTCTTTGACGGACTTGTGATTTTTGTCAATGGAAGCACGTATCCCTTGATATCAGATCATAAGCTTAAGCATGTCCTTGCTGAAAATGGAGCCAAAATGTCACTTCATCTCGGAAGAAGACAAGTCACACATGTCATCCTGGGAAGACCTTCCGGTACTTCGGGGGTTGGAGCTGGGGGTGGTCTGTCTGGAACCAAGATGGAAAAGGAAATCCGTAGAGTCGGAGGCTGTGGAGTCAAGTATGTTGGGGTTGAATGGTACATTGTCCAATTTTCTACCTCAGAAGAGTTCAGCCAGTCCAACTTCAGCCTACTCTTCTGCATCTTACCCACCCATTAGACCCATACATGTCTTGAGAGCATTGCTTGATCATAAGCTGACACTACAAAACAGGGTCCTCGAAAGTCTCAAAGCTGGCAAACGACTTTCCGAAACACCATTTTCAAATCTCAAAGTTGCTCCCAAAGGGCAGAAGAGTGTTTATGCATTGTTCCAGAAAACAAACAGTACGGGGTCGATAGCAGATTCTGGCTCTGAAGCATGAGACAAAGTCATGGCAGCATTCAAGGTCAGCGTAAGCCGACTGCCGTGAGGGCTGCATGTATCGGTATTCTACTGCTTGAGAGCAGCCCGTTTGGAGTCTTTCTCGTTGCGAAGACTACCAGGTGTCTCATATTTACGTTTTTTTTTGGCATCGTTTTGGTCTGCGTTGGGGTTCAGGTTGGCGGCTGGCTGCGGTTTTGGCGTCGGAGCATGGTAGCATGGAAGCATGGAATGGGTAAGGAAGGGAGCATTGGGATAGGTGCATTGCATGCGGTCTAAGCAAGAATACGAAGTTATGATTTTATGGTAACTCAAATCCTTTCCGAATGGTTTGTGCTACTGGTGTGGTAATCTTCCCAGTTGAAGAAAATAGATGTTGGGCTTGCTAGGAGCATTTGTTGATGATACCCGCTAAAATTAAAGGGGCAACTTCGAGAGATTACAGATTCAACACCCAGCAGAGCATGAAATTCTCAAGTTCCAAACCCTCAGTTGCGGAATATCTTCTAAGTAGCAGTAGATAGCCTCCAAATCAACAGGCGGTTGCCCTAAACTTGCTTTCTCTGCCCTCCGTAGAGAGGCTGAGAAATTAAAACCATTGTCCGGGGTTGTCCTTGGTAATGTTCTTGGTTGGCTAGTGAACTTGTGAGCGACGCGGGACCCGCGAACATCAACACTGTAATCAACATCGGTATTTTTCTCCAACACCACTGCAGATTGACCTTCGACCCCAACGTCAACGCATTCGCGAATAATGATCCACGGGCTTTGCAATCAAGTATCATCTACAATTGGAATGGCATCGCCGTTGACCGACGCCAGAGATAACGCGCTCAACTCTGCGAGTCCCAGGAAGAATCAGAATCTTCAGGAGTACGAGGTCACGATGGAGTCCACAACAAGCGATAGTCCACCCTCCTCGCCCTTCGTTCCTAATGTTTCGTCGAATTCATTGGAAGATCGCGAAAATCTCTCGCCCATCAAAACATCCAGGCTCTCAGCAAAAAGTCCCATTGACAGAGAGCACACCTCGCCTCTGAAGATGCTAACGAGTCGCACATCACCTACATCCACATCACGATCTCCCCGCAAAGATCAATCGCCTACAAGGAGTCCGCGAAAGCTCTCCCAGCCAGAGAAACGATTCCCTGTCAAGCCCTCGTCACCTATAAAAGTTGCTCCGTCGCCCGTCAAAATCGCTTCTCCAGAGAAACGCCCTGCAGTCATGGAGCAAACCCTCAGCATTGAGGATGTTTTGAGAGACAATGAAGGTCTCACAAAAGCAATTGAGATATTAGAGGACGGGGACAGCGACGATGGCCACCCTTCGGACGACACTATGTTAACGACTATCGGAGGAGGCCAAGGACATAATGAAGAACCCAGCATGGACGATACAATGGTCAGCACATTCAGCGAATTTTCTGCCGTACCAGATATGACCATGTTTGCAAAGATCGGACACAGTCCTACGAAATTCGCAGAGTTAGGTCCTACTCCGAGACGACCTCAAATAAATACTCCAGCAACCCTTCGCAGACCAGCAACGCGTGATCGATCTCCGTCTCCCACTCCTCGCGGCCATCGGTATGAGAGGAGTAAGGATGATGGAAACACAACGAATCTAATCTTGGACTTTACTGAACAATTCAATGGGTTCGCAGGACGCGCACAAGGCCAATCTCCAACAAGACAAGCGAGACAATCACCTTTGAAGAGCAGTACAATGCCAGACATGTCTTGGGCATCAACCCCATCAGTAAACAGACACACCATGTCAAATCTTCTAGATTTTGATATTCCTCCTGCGCCGACACCAAGAAGCATGCCTTCAATCACACCAAGAGAACTCGAAAGCCTCAAGTCGAATTTCTTGTCCGAAATAAGCAGTTTGAAAGCTTCCTTGAGTGGGAAGGAAGCCGAGGTACACTCTCTGAAGACTGCTGTTGGGGATGCCGAGAAACGTGTTGGGGAAAGCATGGAGCAAGTTCGAGAGGAGAGAAATCTCAAAGAGCAACTAGCAGCCGACAAGGAAGATTGGGAGAAGAGGGGTAGAGAGATGGAGGCTGTTCTCAGAAATGTCAAAGAGGAGATTGTACATGGCGAGCGGGAGCGCGATGAGCTGGAGGGACGTTTAGAGGAGAGTGAGAGGAGGAGGGAGGCTGCTGAGATCATGGCGCAAGAGGCCGAGAGCAAGATGGCAGCCATGAAGGCAGGGAAGACACCAGCCAGTCCAGGAAACAGTAGCTCGAAGTCTGGAGAATGTGGATGTGGAGGCCGAGCTGTTGAAATAGCAGTCGAGAAAGTCTCTAGGGAGCTCCATATCTTGTACAAGGAGAAGCACGAGACAAAGGTTTCGGCACTGAAGAAGAGCTATGAGCGTCGTTGGGACAAGAAGATCACGGAACTTGAAAACCAAGTTGAGGATCTCAGCAAGGAGAATGAGGAGCTGAAACTTGGACGAGACACCACCATGACCAAAGTCGAACCAAAGAGCGCTCTAGAAGTCACACAAGATCTTGAGAAGGCAGCAGCCCGAGATGCAAAGACAAAGGAACTCGAGGCTGAACTTGAAGGACTTTCTCAAGAAATCAAGAGCGTAAAGCATGACAACAACGATCTCCGCAAGCTCTTGGATGAAGAGCGAGTTGAGAAAAGTAAACTGGTCCAAGCAGTCGACGAGATGATTCCTCTCGTAGCAGCCTTTGACGACATGCTCGCCAACATGGACTCCGTTCCAGCAAACCTCCCAGAGACGACGCCAGCTCCACCAACTCCAAGCCAGAAACACGCCAACGTCGAGAACCTCCGCGGAAGCATTTCCAGAGCCTCAGGTCTTCGAGCACCAACGGGGATTGCAAAGCCAGGTGAGAGCCGAATCGGCAGAGGTGGATTCGGTGCACCTGCTCCAGCTGGAAGCAGTCGTGAGAGAAGCGGCAGTGCTCAGGGTGGAACCCGTCCAGGCAGTGGGATGGGATATCGTAGCGGGATTATGAGCTCCATTGAGAAGATGGGCAGCTACAAGGGGAGAGGAGAGTAGGAGATTTGCGGTGAATGTGGTGATATTGGGAGTTTCTTTTGTTCTTATGAATCATGAGTGCTCTTGTTAATGCTGGGGGCTGGTGTTTTGTGTGGAATTGGTTCGATTCTGGGGGCGTCAACACCTCGGGCCTGAGGGCCACTTTGTATATGTCGGTAGTCCTGATAGTCCAATGAGTTAACGTGGACTACGCTTCCTGCTCATTATAACTCCGTGTGGATGGCACTTTGAGATGGGTTTGGCCTAATGACTGTCTTGTTGCTCACACATCGGACGAGTCAAGTCACAATGTTTACATATAACCAACCCCCTGTATCTCGCCTCGCAAGCGAAAGTCTCATAATGCTCCGAGTAGCAAGGATATGTACATCTCAATTTCCAGTTCTCTCAATTATTGGATATCCTTTAAGAGATGGTACATATGATCTTACCCTTCGTGGCATTCTTCTCCATCAATTGATGCGCCTCAACAACCTGTTCCCAAGGGAACACTTTCTCAACGAAAACCTTGAGCGTACCATCCTCGAACTGCGGGAGATATCTACGTTCACAAGTCAGCAGCTTCGACCAAGACATGCCAAGAGTAGGGATTTTCTGGAACATACTCTTCCAACTTATCTCTCAGCTTCCCCTGATATTCCCCATCCCGACTCCTCAAACTGCTTCCCTCAAATCTCAACCTCTTCCTCACAAACGCACTGATATCCACACCCGCCGGCAACTTCGCACCACTCATCAGCCCCAGGTTGACAATCCGTCCATCTTTAGCTGCTACGTCCAAATTACCCTGGAAATAGCTCTGTCCAACATAATCAATCACGATATCCATACCCTTACCGTCTGTGGCAGCAAGGATTTCCTTCGTCCAGTCTTGAGTCTTGTAGTTAAAGCCATCTGTGGCGCCAATGGACTTACAGAAATCGAGTTTCTCCTGTGAAGAGGCAGTGGCATAGATTGCCGATGCGCCGGCGAGTTTGGAGAGCTGGATTCCAGCGATGGAAACGGATGATGCACCGGCGTGCCAGAGAATGCTTTTCCCCTTTGCAAATTCGCCGATGAGGTACATGGCTTGGGTTGCTGTGATCCAAGTCTATGTTGATCAGTATCTATGACACAACCACTTCAAATTGAGGAATGGGCTTGCCTCGGGGATTCCAGCAGCCTCCTCCCAGCTCAGATGATCTGGCTTCTTGAGCAGCATTCGAACATCCACCTTGATGTATTCCGCATATGCTCCGCCATACGCCAATCCAAAAACTGCGTCTCCCTTTTTGAAACCCTCCTTCCCTCCATCGCCCTCGCCGAGATCCTCGATTGTACCGCTGAATTCAACACCGAGGATTGGGCCAGCTTGAGGTGGTAGTGGGTAGTGGCCTTCTCGTTGCAGGAGGTCCATTCGATTGAGTCCAAAGGCCTTGATCTTCACTACGGCATAACCGGAGGAGACCGTGGGCTTTGGGATTTGGTCGTTGATGAATAGGGATGTGGCGGGTCCGGTCTTGTTTTTGATGTCTAGGGCATGTGAGATTCTCATCTTTTAATAGGAAAAGAGAAGAAATACTAACCAACTGCACGCATTGTGGCCATCTTCACGTTCTGTCTGTAGAGTTGTAGTTGTTTGAAGCTTCAAGAAATGCCGCGGGGTAGATTGAGCTCCAATTGCTTTGATTTCAATCTGTGAGCAGATGATTGAATTATAGAGTGAGGCTGGAACAAAGTGCTTGGAAAAAGTTTGAAAGTGAGCCGACTTTTTAAATAAGATGAGGATGTATTCTAAAAAGAAAAGTTGAAGTAGCCGCTCGAGGGTGGAGGGGTTACAGTAGCATGACGACAGCGGGGTAGCTCGGCTTTGCTTATAAACCTCAAACGCCAGGAACAACCTTAGCCCTCAGATGTGAAATACAGGGGACAGTTTTCTAGTTCGAAACAAGCAATGAGCGTCTCCACAGTCTATCAACTCCGAATCTGCTATCGCCTCATTTTTTAAGCTGGGCGTACATCTTGGCTTGGGGGTCTGGCCGGGGTGGTTCGTGTTGGCAAGTTTGTCCGGCTGTCATTTCAATGAGTTCTGCAAGAATAGCGTTTCCGTATGCTGGGATCGAGCTCATTGACTCTCTAAGCTTGCTCAAGACCTTCGCTTTGCGGTCACTTCCAAGTGGAGAGTGTCCCTTAGTGTAAAACATGTCAGAAATAAAGGCTTAAAGCCCTTGCTTGTGCAGAGTTGGGGAGCATAGTTTCTTCCGTCCCAATTACAGGGCGATCCAAGTCCTCTGGAGGTTATCAGTCGTCCGGGTTCTTCCACAGAAAAACTTACGAAGGAAATCTCCTTCTCAAATATATGCTGCGTCCAGTTTTGTTCATCCCATCAGGCTGCCACGTAAGCTGATGCCTGAGTTCATAATCAGGAGAACATGAGCCCAAAATTCTGTCTTGTTCTTGAGCAACGAAGCAAGTGTTGATTGCAAATCCGTTCACGGACCTCCCAATTTTTGATGCTTGGAAGGCTTCAGGACCCAGAAACGGCATGACATCAGTTTCTGATTCCCTTTTGTAAGAAATTTGGAAAGTGATCCTTAATTCCAGAGGATCAGGTCAGATCATAGCAAGAGTACACAAACGGCAACAAAAAAAAGCCGGTTCAGTTGGAGAATGATCTCTTTGCTGGCTATTTAAGTAATCGACATTTCGCCTTCGAACTTTATGATCTTGTCGTATATTTCCCCTAGCCAGAGCGCCTCTCCTTTATGAGGACCTTTCCGGATCGTTGCCTCTGGACTTCTACATTGATAATCGCTTGTCAACATCGCTTAGATCGAGGTGAATATCAGATACGGATCGATGACCAGGTTTAGAATATTTGCACATTTGTTACGAGTCTAGAGCCATGAAGGGCTAGTACAAATATCGCATATGGTTTCAGATTCAGGGAAATTCTTAGATTATATAAGACTGTCATGTTACCTAGATGGAACGTTGACATCGCCACCAACACCACCAACAGCAGCACCACCACCACCATGATGAGCTTTAGAGTAGCTCCTTCCGTCAAGCGTATTGATTTCCATGTCGATTGACTGGAAACTCTAAGAGCATTAGATTTGAAACGAGATTTCACATCACGGCTGAGGTCTGGTGAAGATTTGCTACTTGTGTCCACTCAATGTTTGCTGCCAATGTCTTCCTCGTTGTCACTGCTATAAGCTACGGATGGTATTTTGAATACATTTTGACTCATCATGAAGTTCAGCAACGAGTAAAGGACCTGGGATAGACCGGTATGCAGATTTAAGGACTACTCATGCTGATAGATTCGTGTGGAGAAAGAATCACCATGGCCTTGTGTTGCTGTCCTGTGTACAGGCGATCCAAGGTACGACGAAAGCCCAGTGGGTTATGCAGGCCTCGTTCAAAATAACTCGATGCCTATATATAAATAGCTTCCGAAAGAGGGTTCCATTGGATTTTTGAACTATTCACCATGTCTGAGAGGATTTGAAGCCATCTGCCACCTGCATTTGTACGACATTTAGTTCACCTTTGGATATTTCCGTTATACAAGCATAACCACAAGCACTAATGCTGACTATCAGAGAGCGATTCACTGGCCTTGACCATCACAAAACCGAGATAGCCCGGATCTTTACTCAACAAAATGAAGCGATTTTCGAGTCTGATTATCAGGAACTTCCAAGAGGAGGACCAGTAGCATGACAGGTTTGGGTACTTTACTCAGTGATAACCGTGTAACAACATTTGAAAGCAATCTGCTATCATTCTGATGGCACTTGTCAGTTCTTTTGAGTGGAAGTACTGGCCAGGAAATGCGACTTCACTTGAACTTAACAGAATGTACCAGGTCAACAGCCTTTACAACTTTGAGGATATGCGACAATTCTCTTTTTATTTTCACCCTGACCAGATTTGTTCCAGATCTTGGAAATCGTAGACATTGTCTTCAATCCGTTTTCCAACGGTTGATGAAGTCCAACCAAACGTGAATCCAAAAATTAGCCGAGACTAGCATCTACATGTATTTCAATAACACACTCCTCGTCATCAACACAGCCCGGTTGGTCAAGTCGTAAAAAGTTTGATCGATTGAGTTTCACGGAACCCTCCTGCCGATGAGGTCTGGAGCCGGACGTGAGGCTTGGAGGTTGGTCCTTTGAAAACCGGCAATGGCATATAAGTCCACCCGGTTTCTGATGGATCTCTTTCAACAAGAGCGAACAGTTGCGAACGGATTAACCAGTCCCTAAAGGAACCTCGTAGGAGCTTTCTTTTTGCTGTTTTTTATGTCCTTTTAATTATGATAAATCGTGTCTGGCAATAGTGAATACGTATCGTATGTATACGTTCAGAATTCACGAATCCGGATTTTGACTTGGTGCAATGGACCTTTTGAGCTTCATAGCAGCACTTTTGACATTATTGCAGATTTTCCAATTTGATGTCCTCGCAAGCTTTCTTTCTTTCGAGATCAGAAGACTGAAAGAAGAATACTTGTGAATTAATGTTGAGTTTTGATAAGAGGCTCACTTAAATGTATACTGGCTCCCCTCATCATTTCCCTTCTGCTAAATGTGGCAACTTCTCCGCCCCGGGACTTCAATTAGCAAACTAACCCGTGAATACATTATCAGAAAGCTGGATGTATGATAGATTGTCGTTCCAGATGAAATGGATTGGAGTTCAGTTTGATCTTTAGTGGCAGGGGAGCTTTTGTCTTTCCATAAACGTAAATAACACATCGTTTGTTGTCAATTTACTTTCCATTGTCACTAAACATGACAATTTCAGATATCGCGACAACTCAAAAGCTACTTGGCCATATTAATGGGGGCATCCTTTGCCACTTTCTGCTCTTACTTAGCTGCACTTCTTTGTGCTCTGCATGGAGGCGGTCATCGATTCTCAACGATGATTGAGCTCAACGTCCGCTGTCCGCACCAGGGAGAAAGTCCTTTTCTTGGTTAGTCCAATCTTACCGAGTCAAGTACTACCTTTGTCGTCTTTCTACAGGCATAGCCCATCTGTTCATTTCACCGTCCTGTCTGGGATCATCCTCCTGAGTGTTGTTCTCACTTAAAATCGCGACGATATGTGCTACCACACCTTCATGTATCGCATAAATCCGGGTTCCGTTCTACTTGGGGGTACTTGAGACATTAAACAACCAGAAACACAGAGTTCCGACAATATGTAGCCAATCAGTACACGTCATGCCTGTGCATGTAAAAAGGTTATTAGCGGTGACATCCCGTTCATCAAGCCGGAGGCGGAATCTTTCAAGATCACTGAGAAGGATGACAGTCCGATTGGCAATTCAATGCATTATCAAATTGACTGTTGCCGTCTAACCAAATGTTCACATCGTATGAACTATACTTTGTGACCCTTTGACTCCAGTGCCTTCTGAACAGCTTGTGCTAACCCCGCCCTTCGCCTTGTTGAGTTCCAAGAGCGAATCTTTTGGGACAAGCAGCTGCGGAAGATATTGTTCAGTTGCCATGATCAGTTTAAGCCGTTCCCTGTTAAGCGTTGCCTCGTTTGGAAAGCCACGTAATTTTGTACAGCAAATCCATCAGACAATAAATCTTGCACGGTTACATGCTTGACTATTCTAGCTGTCAGTGAGCGCTGAAAGTCAACATATATTCATTCCTGGGCCCAGAAATCTTCTTTTTAACGTCGAAAAATATTCAAGTTTCTAGCTGCTTAATGGATCAGAATCAGAGCTCGTGCAATTCGATATGTCTCCTCTTTTTTTCTTGGAAGGTCAGCAATAAAACTCCGAAGCAAGAATAAATCGTTGCGCGCGGACATTTGGAAAGATGCTAGAGAGCCGCATACCGAGTCAACAGCAGTCTAATATTGTCATTCTCATTTCCACTGTCAAGTTCTCGACACCCAGTCCACCTCCTAGGAGAATGACTATGCCTGCCCGTTGATGTGAATTTGAGAAGTTCGTCCTTGTGTAGACATCCACACATATCCTGTACTAGAGAGACCTTCTTGTTCAGGCGATCTACCTCTTTCATGGCTACGCATAAGTTGCTGTTTGGTCTGGGCTGGTTTTGCAACTCCGAACACAACGAACTCCGGCGTGATATCATGTCATATAACCTTCCGCCCCACACGCAGAAGCCGCAGGAAGTTCTTTGGTCAATCAATTCACTCTGTCTTGATCTGGAAGTGCTCTCAAATGTTCGGTGAGTAGCCTGACATCACAAAATTATATGATTAGAAAAGTCTATAAAAGCTGAAGCAGATCTGAGATGTCGACGGCAACGTCTGGCGGAGATTTCCGCAAGCTTTCGCGTTGTTTGCTAGTCGTCGGGAGACAGTCGGTATCCTAGAAACACATCGGTCATTGTTATTTACTTCATACTGTAGAATAGAAAGATCTTCGTTCCAACCAGGTGAACACCGACAGAGCAATCGGTCACTTTTCAACTGGATTACCATTGCTGCAATTTTGCCGTCAACTGATCTGACGTTGCCATCGTCACTGGTTAATACGATAAAGAGATTAATTGTAGGAGTTGTCGTGTCTGTGTAGGGTATCAGAGCAGTAACCGTATATTAATTGGAAATTCGATTCAGATGGCCTAAGTTCTCCCTTTGGGACCCTACAGCAAAGTCCTTAAGTACTTTAGTAGATTCCAGCACAGCGTAGCTCGTACCAAGTCCCTCTTGCAGCAGAGGCAGACTTTATAGACCTGATAATCCAAATCAAGTGCCAGGCACACACGCGCAGCAAAACATTCTCATATTCTTGCACGAGCATTGGTTTCGGTATTACTTAGGGACATGAACCTCATCAATCATTTCGCCACTCCATACTCCAAAGCCCCCGGAGAAATCTCCAAACTCCCTTTCCAGCCTCCAATCTAACATCTAGTGATCTACAACTTCGCCCTCGCCTCCGTAGCCTTATGCAAATTACCACCCTTCTCCTCAAAATACTCCCTAATCTTCCCCCTCGCCACCTCAACAACACTCGCATCCTCCACCGTAGCCGGAACCTGAACCTCCTTATCGAAATCCTCATGCACCGCATTTTCCACCAGTTCTCTCAACACCCGCCTAAGCGTCTTCCCAGACCGGGTCTTTGGAATCATGCCTTTGCCTTGGATCATGCCGCCGAGTGACGCAATGGCGCCGATCTGGGTGCGGACGAGCTTTTGGACCTCGCCAAAGAGTTGGTCAGAGGGGACGGCGGAAAGTGGATGGTCGGCCGTGGAGAGTGTGACGAACGCGAACGGGAGGTGGCCTTTCAGGGCGTCCGGGATGCCGACTACGCAGCATTCGGCGATCGTGGGATGCGAGGAGATGGCTTGTTCAATGGAGCCTGTTGTAATGTGAGCATATGGAGGCCAACCTTGGGAAGATGTTCTTACCAGTAGAGAATCGATGAGCAGCTACGTTAATAATGTCGTCCGATCGGGACATGACATGAATGTATCCATCCTCATCAATCATTCCAGCATCACCTGTGTCTACCCATTTGCCCTCGAATCTCTTCAAGTATCCTTTGTAGAATCTCTCTTCATCTTGCCAGAGAGTCCTGAATCCAGTTGGAGCAAGTGGCATACCGAGCACGATATTACCCATCTTTCCTTTCTCGACCTCCTTTCCTTCATCGTCGACAACGCGCACGTCCCAGCCTGGCATCGCTTTACCTGCACTTCCGGGTTTGATGCCAAGCGGTGCCACATCTCTCTTCGTGGTCTTGCGATCCTTGCCTGCGTGTGGGACAAGTGCGATACCTGACATTGGTGACCCAGATTCTGAAGACCACCAATGATCGACCACTGGCGCTCCGTCCGCGTATTCCTTGAGAAGACCCTGGTACATCGTAATGATACTCGGTTCCGATCTCTCTCCAGCTAGGAAAAGTGCATTCAGACTCTTGAACCCGCCTCGCTTGCCGACTTCCTTGAACTTCTTGTTCTCGGGGTCGTCTCTCCGGATGGCTCTGAGCGCTGTTGGTGCTGTGAACAGGGAGTTGACTTTATACTCTTCGACAATCCGCCAGAAAGCACCTGCGTCGGGTGTGCCGACTGGCTTGCCTTCGTAAAGGATAGTCGTGGCTCCCGTCAGGAGAGGTGCGTACAGGATATATGCGTGACCAACAACCCAGCCAATATCTGATGCGCAGAACATTACATCTCCAGGGCCGTGAATACCGAAGAGATAGCTGATGGACAGATGAAGACCAACTGCGTGGCCGCCTGCATCCCTGAGGACTCCTTTTGGGAGCCCAGTGGTTCCAGAAGTATAAATAATGTAGAGGCCATCACTGGACTTGACAGGCACACAATCAGCTTTAATACCTCTACCTTTTCCGCTCTTCACCAATCGCTGCCAATTTCTCTCGCCATTGTTCTTGTCCACTGGGTCCCACCTCAGCTGATCTCGTTGCCAGATGATAGTCTTCTTGGGCTTGTGTGCTGATTGTTCAATGGCTTCTCTGATGAATGATTTGTATGACATGGGAGGTTTGGCACCGTCAATTCCACAAGAAGCTGTGAGGATTGCTGCTGGCTTGGAAGCTTCAATTCGTTGAGCTAGAGATGTTGCTGCGAAGCCTCCAAATACCACTGCGTGGATAGCTCCAATTCGTATCGTAGCGAGTATACCAATGAGCGCAGCTGGAATCATGGGCACTATAGAGAAATTTAGCAAGAATTCAATGCCATTGACATACACAAGTCGAACGCCAGGTGTGCACTGTGTACTGTATCCTTCCTCAATTGGCGACTTACTATAAAGTAGAACCACATCCCCCCTCTTAACACCCTCTTCCCTCAACACCCCCGCAAAAGTCTCCACCTCCTCCAACAACTCTTTATACGTAATCTTTCTCTTCGATTTCGTCACCGGACTATCCCAAATTATCGCCGTCTGGTCTCCATTGCCTGCCTCTACATGTCTGTCCACGCAATTGTAGCAGGTCGAGATCTCGCCGTCCGGGAACCATTCCCAGTGATCGTGCTTGGTGCCGGACTTCAGCGACTTGGAGGTTTTGACGAGTGTGGAGCTGGGCTGCTTGTGCCAGGTGAGGTGAGAGGCTTGTTCGGCCCAGAAGGATTCGGGATCGTTGAGAGAGTGGTGTTGGACTTCGTCTTGGGGATGGGAAGGCATTCTGGATTGGCGCGGGGTAAGTACTTGGTGTTTGCGCAATGGTAAAATGGGAGGGAGAGACTCACTTTGTTGTACTTGTATAGTTCCTGAAGCTTAGAGACGTGTCAACTGTACCTTGATGGTAGCTCTGTGGCACTTGCTTAAGCTTGAATGAGCTCCAGATCAGTCGAGGAGGTGTAAGCAGGTGCTTGTGCACGAGTAATAGAGGTGAACGTGAATATGACTGAGAAAGAAATGGAATTGAGATAGGAAATCGTAGTGGTGAAAGGCCCATTTATCATAGAACAGAGAGAAGCTGCATGGTCACCAATTGCCACGGTTATGCTCCGGTTTTGAGGATGCAATGCATCAACACAACTCTTGCTGGTTGAAGGTTAGTATTGAAAGCTCCCCGCTTCCCCAGACTCCACTCAAGCTCGGCTGGCCCAGCCGTTCGACCGATTGCCAAGATATCAGGCTTTTAATCAGTAAGCATACCAGTGTGAACCACATAGAATATTCAGAAATCATCGTTGTAGAGAACGCTTTCTATTGCTATCTCTAGTGTTGGGTTACCATTTATTGGCATGCCTAAAATGCAGCTTTATGACGAGACGTCGCTGCGATAGGACAACCTGTCCATCCTGATTGATGTCTCCAAATTATTCCCGACCATTACACCGAAGTCGAAGATTGGATTAGAAATTGTCGAGACGACATAGAGAGAGATGAGAAGAATGAGGTGAGTGACTCTGGATATGAACAAGTAACATAGCGCAAGATCTGCTATCTTCCCGTTCCAATCCATGTTCCAGAGATTGGTTCTTGCTTGAATGCAGCAGATGGCGTGTAGGGACTGTGCAGAGCAAGGACCGATCGAATGTTTTCTGCTTCAGCAGCATGACGATTGATGAAGTCCGCATCCTCGGTAGCCAACCATGCCCCATATTCCAAAGTGCTGTCTTTGTACTCAAGGGCGACAATGTCATTATTGGGATTGGGCCCGCCGGTGCCAGACTCCCATTGCATCTGATTGACCAGCTGCTTGAACACAATTTCCATGGCAGAGATGAGACCTTCGAAAAGCTTTGCAGAGGAGAGAAAGCGAACATATTGCCCCGCGCCGATCGAGATGAATTCGACGAAAGCAAGCCAGGATTTCTTGTCATCAAGCACAACGCCTTCGGGACACTTGAAGCAATCGCTCTTCTCTCCTAGGACGAATCTGAATGCACGTTGGATCTCTTCTGTGGTTCTGACAGTGATTTCTGCGCGGTGATCCTCGATCTACACTTGTGTTAGGTATGCATTGACATGGCCAGACACTTTCTACTTACAACGACCTTTGCTCGTTTGGCAGGCGGGAGTGCCTTGATAGCCTCCATTTATATCGGTCCCATTGCTTGAGAAGCTCAGTGAGATCTGAGATGTTGCGCTTGCTCATGTTGAGGGCTGTTGGGCTGAACCTCTGGTGTGGGGAAGCTGAAGGCGATGATACTGGAGATCGAAGGCGAGAGGTAGATCGCTGCGAATGTCAACAAATGGAATGAAGACTTGGTCGAGGAATTCTTGGTTGAAGTTGCGAGGTTTAAGGTCTGAAGAGATTGTGGTCAGGTGTGAGCGAGCAGTTGACTGGCAATGTACGAATTCGTTCCTGGGAGGATGTAGAGGCTAATGTTGTTGCCATCACTTGAATCTAAGATTCAATATGAAGCACAAGAGAGATTGGCTGCTTTCCCCATACCGGTTGTAGGTGTGTTTGATGAATAATGGAAGACAATCAGAAAGTCCAGAAACCATCACAAAGTGCATTGAATGAGAATGTACTCAGCTTTGCTATTCGGTAAGCTCAGGTGAAGTGGTACGTGGATATTTGTCAGCACTTCAATACCCCGTTTCAAAGAGCTCTTACCAGATCGAAAGTATCTCCTTGAGCTCGTAAAATGTTCCTGCTCACCTTAGATACTGGGGGGAAAGAACGTCGTCCTGTATTGGACCAGCTTTAAAACCGGCGACGACGAGGAGATACGGTGATTCTTAACCAGGTCCGGAACTGAAACGCTCGTCGCTTTTCAGTCGAGGCAGACTTTGGAGGATTTTCAACAGACGGAAACTGTCACGCAATGAACCCCGTTCCAAGCGTCAGAGGGATGTCGAGGAGCGAAATTCTCATTAATCTGTGGTCGAACAAGATTTAACAGGAAGCCTCGAAGAAGACACAGCCACAGGCTTGCGCAGCTGTGCACAACTCATTGAGATGCTTGACCTGACTGCCTGCTAACCCATTACTGCGACACGGGTCCGCGATCCAGTTGTCAACCTGAGGGCTGCATCCATAGTGATGACGACTCTATGCGTCCTTGTCGGATGTAGCTATCGCAGCGGGGTATCGGGCTCGCTTCTGTGTTTTGAACACAAATGGCAAGCAATGAGGCAGTATCTCAACGATCAATGAAGAACATTTTCAAAGAGCAAAGTGCCAGTCAAATAGTCAAGGATCCAAAATAGAACTCCGAACCAGCTCGAAGATATTCGAGTCGCAGCATTTGATGTGGCTCATAAAACCTCGACGGCTTTTGCTCTAGCAGTCGTCAACCGGTCGACTCGACTTCTGTGGAAAGACTCCATACCCAGAAGGCAATAAGGTTTCCCCGAATCGATCGCTCTCAGAGTCTCGAGCTGGATTACCTCCGAATCAGACATTTCGTCTTGCTGCCGACTGTTTGGATAATGCATCATGGATTTATAGCCAGCGACAAGGTCCAAGATAGGATGCGACGAAGAAAAAACATTCGGCAACTTCAGACTCAAGGCTTCGCCTCGATGACTCGATGAGTGAAAAAGGAAGAAATGTGAGAAAGCAAAAGCTTTGAGGAGAACGGGAGAACTAGAGCAAAGAGCGCTTCAAATCCTCCTCTCGCATCGGAAATCAGTGGTCCTCACCTGCTGGCTGTACAGCGACGAAGGAATAGGCTGAACAAGCTGGAGACAGCAAAGCCCTGTCAGCATTGAAAGCCAACCTACCAAAACCCCAAAATAATATTCACACAGCAAGCGGACGTGTAAACGAAAACTCGCCACCAAACTTTTCAGTGCTCTAGCAGTTCTAGCACAAGAGCAGCTCCCCATCAAAATTGCGCGTACCTGCGCCTAGGCTGGGAGCTGACAGCTTTCGCAGCGCGCGCGGCCGGGCCGCCACCTGCGTCGTGGAATTTTGGTTGGCGGTGGTGCTTTGGAGCTCTGGAGCGATGCATGCCGCTTGCGCAGGAACAAGACCGATAGGATAAGCGAGGTGAAGATCTTGGGGATCTAGATTTTTATTTTTGCCTCTGAAAGACGGAGGGATACTTGCATGTCGAAATGAAAAGGAGGAGGGGAAATGGACATGGAGGTAGCATGAAAGTGGAATGAAAAGGCGGTAAAAGGCGGTGATGGTCTTGCTTTAACACGAGGAAAGTAATTCGACTTTTTGGAGATGAATGAGAGACAAAAGGACTGACTGATTTTGATCTATTGAAAGACAAGAATAGAGTTCTAGATCATGTTGTTGGGCAACGTCCAGCCAGAACGAACGAACGGCCAGCGAAGGAAGACATCCGGCATGAATATCGGGGAAAACGCCGTGGGTCAATCTAGACCAAGCGGACGGCGGACAAGCCCGAAGAACTTTTGGTGGGACCTTGGTCCATCTGCACTTGACTTGAATCGCCACAACCCGAAGGCAGCTCGCCAAAAGTCAAATCTCGCCTCGACAGTCGGGAGATTTGATGGGATCCACCTGTGCAAAGTGTGATGCCCAAAGAGGCAACTTGTCTGGCGCCAGTTGATTTGTTTCCCCATTCTTGCTTAGTTGTTCTTTATTTGTTTAATGATAGCTTCTATTTATGGTCGGCAGTCTACCGATTTTTGAAGCTGATTCTGTGCGGCCCGGAGATGGGATGGACAGAGGAGCAGAGAACGTTCTTTTCGGAGATCAGTGGAGATGCCGCGTGAGAAAAGGGCGGTAACCGTGAGCGGCGGCCGTGAACTTGTCTTGACTCTCTTGGAGTTCGGAGTTCGTGTGGGATGAGGAGTGGGAAGTGGGAAGTGGGAAGTGGATGTTGAAATCGACAACTGTGGACTCGAGTCTTGGACACCTGTAAATTCAATATCAAAGCTTCGACAAGGGGAAGGCGGCGGGACGTCAAACGGGTGGGAACAGCCCTAGCCATGGCATAAATGATTTGAGGGAACACGAGATGCTTCATATCGAATCTCAACAACGAGTCCAAGCTGCGAGATAAGGTTGCAGCTGGTGCAACGGCGGGTGTGATCTTGCCGTCTTTGGGATGAACATGAGATGGAAACCAGCATGGATAGAAAAGGGTTTCCAAATTCCTGACGGGCAAGCCACCAAGTTTGAGATGACGGGTTGCACAGATGAACGATGGCTTCGGCGCACCATTCCGGTTCTTGAAACTTAAACATGATACAGATATCTGAGGGTCCGGACAACTTTGGACACCTTGAACAACATCAAATCTCGAATCGTTCGATGCGATTTCCTCTTCGGGTGTTGCTTTATATTGTTGTTGTGCATCCAAGACTCAAGAATTGCATCAATGACGATGTGCCAATGCAACCGCCGGGGACACCTGCCCCTGGAAAATCTCTCGTCTGAAGTCTTCGCCCTGCGAGGTTTGGTAAATAGGAGGCCATGATTCGTCGAAGATGGCATGGCAATCTCCAACACCCTGGCGGAATCTGCTGCTGGTGGTTGCAGCCTCATATTAAATAATCCATTCCATACGAGAGCCAACTGCACAGGAGATTTCATGTGTGTGTGAGTAATCAAGAAGCAGCCAGTAGGACAGGGTGTAACTGGAACATCTGTGGTCTGTCAGTCGCTTGTGAACATCCTATCTCCATAACACCCGCACGGTTTCCCGGTGCCCTTGAGCCGAAGAACAGCTGATTCCCTCTAGGGCTGCAAGCCGAAATTGTTTTTGGCTATCTGATGGGGCTCTTAATGCTGAATTTAACCCATCAAAGCCTGAAATATGGTTCTCGGTTCACAGTGAAGGGGATGAATGGACAGGTCCATCCCCAGAGGTTGTTTTTAGTTCTCGCTGGCATTGCAAATCAGGGGAAGGGTCCTGCCTGCAGATACAAGCGAGCCAAAGAGAATCACGGTGTGCGAGGTTGGATGAAGAAAAATTGGGTTGAATGGGCTATTGAGAATACCTTAGTGGCATGGGGAAATGGGTCACGGCATATTGTGCACCTTTGATATGATGGGAGACGAGAGAAGATTTTGGTGCATACTGGACTGCATTGCTGACCAAATCTTGCAGAGAGGAAGGGTTGCACAGCTGGATACTTTTCGTTTGGCATGTTTGCACATTTTTATATATATTGTGCAGCCCTTCCTCAGCAATTTACCGTGCCAAACCTACGGCCACAGCACACCACTGTAAGCAGCAGTCATACTCCAAACAACAGCTGAGATTCCTCTTCAGCTGTGAATCTCTCTGGATGACCTCACCACCCCATTCTGCTCTTCCAGGCCCTCCCCAGTCCTTTGATGCCCCCGCAATAGGAGATGGACCAGTGCTCAAGGAGCAGGCCTTTTGCCCCTGATTTCCACACTGAGAAACTCACCTGGAATTGGCACCTCAGCGGTACGAAGGTGCAATTCCAGGCTGGAGAGGAGAGCTCCAGGGATGCGAGGCTGCTGAATGGTTGGGACGATGAGACCCCAGCAGTATTCAAAGGTGACTGAGCATGACTTCCCCTGCGAGCAATTTCTAAGAAGCCGGGATTACTAGCAGAGAAAAGCGGATAAATCAAGTGCTTCGAAGTAAACGATAAATAGACTCAAAGTCTAAACTGTTTCGGGCATATCTATGGGACTTTCCCCTGACGTTTCCACCAATACCCACCTGCCCCTGACGCCGTCACCCCAGCAATATCCTAACTTTTGCTCTAGCGTACGCTAAACCACGGAGGCCAAGCTAAACGTCCAGACCCCCCCTGCTCTGCCCTGCACCAACTGGTCCACCCAGCCGTCTCTGTTCCCTCGTCCTCCCCGTATAAAGCACTTCTGCCACCCATCTCAACTCCTGCTTTCTTTCTTCACCCACACTCTCGTTCGTACATCAAACAACATACCTGACTTTTAGTCACTTACATTCGTTCAACCTACGCACGAAACTCCTCAACCTCAAACCTCAACTCCAACTCTCCCACCTAATTACTTTTCAAGTAACTTAATACCAACCAACCCGTCAAAATGCAATACTCCGCTGTCGCCGTCCTTGCTCTTGCAGCAACTGCCTCTGCCACCTACAAGAACGAGACCGTCTCATACACCACTGAGATCGTCACCGACTATGTCACCTACTGCCCAGCTGCCACCACCTTGACCTACGGCTCTGTCACCTACACTGCCAGCGAGGTGAGAACTACACCCAGGATTGGGGAACGCGGTCGGCGATCGAGTTCGGCGAGATTGCAACGCGCTTCCTCGATCCGATATCGATATGCGAACAGAAGCTAACTCTTTTCGTAGTCTGAGACTGTCACCATCCCAGGCACCTACACTGTCGTCAAGCCAGTCACCACCTCAAGCGCTGTGTACTGCAACACCTGGTACCCCATACTGTTTCCAAACACAGTTTTGCAGCTTTAGCTAACGTTCTCAACAGTGCCCCAACCTACACCCCAGTGTACCCAACTGCCAACGCCACCACCGTTGCCCCAGTCCCAACCACCTACCCAGCTGGAACTGCCGCACCAACTGTTGCCCCAACTGCCACCCCAACCCCATCCCCAATCACCGCCAACGGTGCTGGCAAGACCATGGCTCTCTCCGGAGCCTCCCTTGCCGGTCTCCTCGGCCTCGCTGCTTTCCTTTTGTAAGCGGTCTGATCCTTCCGCCGATTCAAAGTCACGAACGTACGAATTCTCTTGTCGATAATTGGTAATTTCATGACGGAGGAAACAGCGCCTGGATGGTGGTCGAGAAGTTATGGATAAGCGTGGTCTTTGGTCATGGTGTTCTTGCATTGCTCGGTGGAGTCCTTCGTCTAATGCAGGTTGGCATCTTTCTTGTAATTGCTTATGTGGTCGAGAGTGTTGTTCATCAACACGAGGATCCATCAACATACCCCCCAAAGTGTGCGGTCTTTCAGGTGTCTAGAAGGCGATATGGTTTTTCAGGTCCTTGTCTATTAATGTTTTTCAATGCTGTCTGAAGCCATTTCTATTACTGTCGCGAGGGAGTAGGAGATTTGGCAATCCAGAGCTTGGTAAATACAACTGAACAAACTTGCTCCACCTGGAAACCTTTACTTCTCATTTTGGGCCTTTGATTTTTGTTTCCTGCTGTTGTTGTATGTCAACCTTCTCATTCGATTCTGTGGAATACTTGTTATAGACTTCTTGTCAGATGCCTTATACCTTAATGACTGTTACGCTGGGAGTGTTTATTGGTCTCTTCAATATATTCAAAGTCAGAAACTTCAATTAAGATCTTTGTGATCCCAAATGTTGTGAACGATCTATGAGTCCACAGTACTCGCGCCTGTTGTGTGTATATTAGACCATGATGAAAACGGCGGGCACTGTCTGGAGCCCAAGTTTTTGGCCCGGCACCCTTCAATTCAGTTCTACCTTACAATCCCAACCAATGCTCTTTTCTAGTGTGTGTTCTGACAAGCAACAACGACCTCATGCACGAACCACCATATCCAAACAAAAGCAATTTCCACAACTTTTACAATCTAACGACCAGTCGCAAATCTCACGATGATCGAAACGACGTCTCATAAAGCCAATCAAAAGCAATTCTTCATCACTGACTAGCTATCTGTCTCAGACACGCAGGAAGCTTGTCTCTTCTTCAATCTCAACCATGTGTCTGACAGTCTATTACAAGTAAACCCACCCCCTTGCTTCCCTTCCCGACGAAAAACGAGTGAACAGTGAACACCATGTTTCGTTTCTTCGGGACTCGGATTGTCTCAATCTTGGATGTGTCTGAAGTTCGTGAGGCTGGTGAGAGAGGTTCGGCGCATGTTGATTGCGAGTAAGGGAGAGAGTGGGAGTGAGTGGTACGGCAGGAGGCAGGAAGAAACAACACATCGCGCATCAGGCATCATGCATGTGGAAGTTTCTATTTTTGAGTTATATTCAAATGATGTATATTTTTGAGGCTGACACTGATGCTGATGATCTTATGGCAATTATACCTCCCTAGTATACAATTCCCAAAAGGAATTATCCAGACTGGCAGGATTCAGTTACGATCGCACCTACACCGCGAGGAGGAGGACATCACGCTATCGCATCCGCAACCACACGGCGGCGAGGGCGAGGGCGAGGCGGTTGCATGAACGCCTGGCCTTCTCACTGTGCCTACCTCGTCTGAATATTATATTAATATTAAAGCTGAGCTCAGAGCATCTAATTCGCAATCAACATACCAAAACAGCCAACCGGCGTAAATAAATAGACAGAAATATCTATAGTTATCTCCAACCTCTCTCCTCACCACAGGATCATCCTAACAGCATCAACCTGGAAGACCCTCTCAGCTGGAGCGCCGCTGACAACTCACAGCCTGCGCTGCTCTCATCACCACCGGAAGAAACAGGGGAATCCCCCAACCCCCCAAAAATCGAAATTAGCTGTAGCAACCCCCCGACCAAACACCGACCAGCCCTGCAACTGGTGTCGGATCGGCTGCTGCAAGCTGCGCTGCAAAAGAGCGGAAGCTAATGCAGGGGTGCCTTGCCCTGCCAAGTGCTTAGCTTTTGTGAAATTATTTTTCTGACGGGGCTTGGCTGGTTGGCTGATTTGAGTGGTCGGTGATGTGATGTGATTTGATGGGATGTGAGAGGGCGGCTGGATGGATGAACGGGGGAAGTTGGGCCGAAGATAAGAGCGGGAAATCAGCGGGATTTGGATATGATTTCCTGTTGGGTGAAATGGGAAGGAGGAAGCGAATGGTTGAGGGGGTGGTGTGATTGGGTGGGT